>VXBB01011154.1:6820-22658 GCA_013399915.1 Illadopsis cleaveri | reverse complement strand
GCTCGGCCGCGCCGCTGTTTTCGCTGCCGCTGGAACAGCTCGTCCCGGGGCTGGCGTAACCCGGGCACAGCAGGCTGTGCAGGCAGGCGGGGGCTGCAGGGGCCGGGGCACAGCCCACCCGCCCGGGCACTCTGAAACCCAAACCCCAACCAACAGGGAAGGGCTGGGGAAGGTGCAGCTGCCGGCAGTGGCTCTGCGCTGCTCTGGGAGCCGTGGAGCCAAAGTGGCCCGGGGAAGAGGCGTGGGGACATGGGACCCTCCCGGTGGGGCCACCAGGTTCCCCTACACCCCATGTCGTGGTTGCTTTAAGCACAGGGGTCTCCAGGGGAGACCGAGCCCCTCTGTGCTTTTCAAGGGTGCCAGGGAGCCCTCAGGCAGCACAGGGGCTGATTTGGCCACTGTCAGTGCAAACCCTCCTCAGTTTGTGCCCCACTCCTGGTTTTACTTCACAGGGCTTTCCCGGGAACCTTCAGCATCCCAGCTTCCATCTGCAGCCCCAGAGCCCCATAAAAACCCCTCCAATGCCTGCCAAGCACATGGGCATCCCTTTCCCTTTGCTCTGCTGGGATATCAGGGTCAGGCTCTGCTCTTCCAGCCAGACCCAGGGGTGATGGCAGCAAGGACTTGGCAGTGCTGCCCCTACGTACAGAACCAGGAGAAGGCACCTCTCCCATCATCGTTCCCTCATGGAGCCAGTTTTTCTCTAGAAAACTTTATTTCTCTTGCTTCCTGTCCCTTTGCATGCAAAATCAGGCTGGGGCTGGTTCCCAACACCCATCAGATGCTCAGAACTGGCAAAAAACCCACCCAGCCTGCAGAAGAAGAAGGTTTGGGGAGGCCCCAGGCAGTGGCACTGGGCTCTGGGGACCCAACATGACTGGCAGAAGTACCCAAAGGTGTTTTTCACTGGAGTTACAGTTCAATGCTCACCCATAGTCGATAACGAGCAACAACAGGGGGGCAGAGCCTGGGGGAAACTGTTTCTGCATCAGAGCTCACCTTGGGGGGACTCACTGTGCTTCCCTGAGGCCTGGCTGTCTCAAAGGTTCCTTGGAGAACACTCTTGGAATGGCAAATGGGGTGTGGAGAAGGGGTGGGCATGGCGAGCACCCAAGTGATTCCTTATTTTGGCCATTTCCCCCTCCCATCTTCTCCTTGGAAGTGCTCAAAAAACATGTGGATGTGGCACTTGAGGACATGGGTTAGTGGTGATCATGGTGGTGCTGCTGAGCTGATGGTCCTAAAAGTCTTTTCCAGCCATAATGATTTTGTGATTGACGCATGCTTCTACAATTTTAGATTTCTGGTCTTCCTGGTATGCAGGGATAGGAGCTGGGGGACCCATCCCACTGCATATGACAACAAGCAACTCCACAAACATCCCCTATTCTTACCCCATTCCCGCTGCAACTCTTGGCTACTGGGCCGCCATCAATCCCTGTCCATCCCCTTCAGGGACAAACACCCTGGGGAGATCTGTGGAGCTGGGGCGAAACCCTGGGGGTCACTCCCATCCTGTCCCCCCAGGGATGTGGCCAGGCAGCACCAATCCTATTCCCTGGGCACCTCTCGTGCTCAGCCCAGGTTTGGCACCTCCTGCTTTGCAGATGGGCTCATCCCCAGCTCTGCTGCAGGTCCACACTAGTCCTGGCCATCTGCAGGGAATATTGGCACCACGGGGAGCCAGCAGGGGACACGGGGTGGTCAGTGCCCAGGGATATGAGGATGGCAGTGCCCAGGGACAGGAGGATGGATGAAGCCCAGGAACCTGGGGCTGGAAGGTGCCCAGCCCACAGGCACGGCCGCCCCAGCGTCTGCACCGCATTCAAAACCAGCCCCGAGGGAAAGTCCCCTGCGGGGAGGATTTACATGAGCAGGAAAGGGGCCGCGCTCGGAGCAGCAGCTTTGCCATTTTTAGGTACTGGGGCCAGGGTGGTGGGAGCAGCCCTGTTTCTGCAGAAGCACAGGTTGGATGTTTGCCTGCCCTGGGCACTGAAATATGGCTGATCTGGGCACGAGGCTCTGGCTGCTCCCGGTGACCCTCTGGCTGCTGGCTCTGCTCACAGGTAGGCACCAAACAGGGTTTGCACTTCAGAGCAAGGAGCCAGGACAATGGCCTGGGGTGTATGCCCTGCTCAGGGGCTTCTCCCAGCTCTGCCTCTCAGGACAATAATTTTTAGCTTTGTGCTGGTCTTAGTCCTGCTTTGTGCTGGGAGGGCACACAGGGCTCGGAGCCCAGCACCTGCCTTGGGTTTGGGTTGTGCTTCCCTCGGGGGTGTGCAGCCAGGACACATTCTGGGGCAGGCAGGTGGCTTTGGCCGAGCGGGTGCAGAGCCAGCCTGACTGGGACTGCAGGTGGCAGGAAAGAAGGGTTGTTGAGGTTTTTTTAACCATTTATTACTCTCAGAGGCCTGGGAATGGAGCTGGTACATCACCAAGGCCATGACCAAGCCACATCTGTGCTCTGTGGGGTTCAGTGTCCAGAAGCAGAGGAGAAATGGGAGGAAGAAGTTTTTTGGGGTGATCTGTGGGGTCTGTGTGAACATCGCTGCACTGTTCCCCTTGGAGAAACAGCAGCAAAACCCAGGACATGGCTCCTGTCCCTTTCCAGCTCCTCTTGCCTGGTGCAGGGACAGCTACCTCTTGGAGGAAAACATGTGCCCCCAGGACAAAGGGCTTTTAAAGGGTTCCTTTGGTGGCCACACAAGTCCAGCATGGATTCAAGGCTGCAGGGTTTGAACTTGGCTCTCATGATGGCTTTGGGGGAGGACAGGGGAAGTTCAGCCCACCTGTGGCTGCAGTGGAACTCCTGACTTGGAGGGGTGTGAGGGCTTTCAGGTGAGGGACCAGCCTGGTCTTCCTTTAGAAACACCAACAGAACCTGGAGAGTAAAGCCTTGGCCAGTGGCACAGCAGGTGACAGGGACACACAGCCAGTGCACAGCCAGGACAAAGGGCATCTCCCATCCTGGAAAAAAATGGAATGGGGCTGGAAGGGAGGATTTGCCTGCAGAGGCATCAGTGCTGAATATGAACAGGGCAGCAGGGACCTGGAAAGGGCTCTGGGGCAATGAGAAGAGCCCCTGTCCAAGCCAGGAGGTCCCAGCAGGCTTGGAGTCTGCAGGAGGGTGGCACAAAGCTCAGGCTGGGGAATTGAACCTTTCTTCTTCTTTTTCTGTTCCTTCTTCTCCTTCTGGGGATAGGGAGGTTTGCAGCTGCCCTGCAGGGAGGTGCTGCAGCCCCATTTCCGTGCCAACTCCTCCACAGGGTTTGGTGAATCCCCATCAAGAGGAGAGAGCCAGGCACTCAAGCGGGGCAGTAAACAGGGCCAGGGCTTCCTGCCCAGCTGCAGCAAGAGGAACCAGGCCCAGCAGCACTGGAGCTGCGGGGAGGGCACCCGTGGGTGCTGGGGGGGTCCCCACCTCACCCTGCTTCCTGCACTGCAGGTCCCACAGCACCAACCCACAGCCCTTGTCCCAGGGGGCTGTGTGGCCACAGGATCTGGGAATGCCCCTGGCTATCACAGGGCTCTGAGCCCAGGAAATATTAGGAGGGAAGGATTTCTGGTTGGTTCAGAGAGTGGAAATGCAGAGCTGAGAGTATCTGGAGCCTTCCCAAGAGGCACCAGCCTTGGGGACATTATTGGGAGCTGGTTTCACTGCAGTATCAACCAGAAAACAACCGGGAAAACTTTCAGGAGACAAGATGGAAATTGAAGGGTTTGTACCCAAATCTGCACTGCCCCAGGTGCTCTGAGAGGGCTCTGCTGTTGCTCCTCAGAGCTCTGTCCCATATGGAGTGGGCAGGAAGGGCCCAGGGCACGTCCATCGCACTGGGGACATCCTGGTGGGCTCCTGGCCACGATCTCAAACCCTTCTCCTTTCTTGCAGGTGGGATCTCAGCAGACAAGAGCAACACCAGGAACAGCACAGGTACCCTCAGACCTGCTGGGCTCTTCCCCTGCGTGTGTCCCCCAGGGTCCCTCCTGTCCCCACAGAGCCACTGTCCCACCACCCACTGTGGGCTAGATATTTTCTGAGCCTGAGAATTGCTGAGCTCTTCCCAAGGGAAACTTTTCAACAGTTTTCTTTTTCCCAAAACAACCTTGTGTAAACAATGTTCCTTTCCCATAACAATAGGTGTTGTTTGCTATTTCTGTTACTTAGCCAATGGGAGAAATCTCAGTCCTATGGACCAATAATGTGCCTTCTTATCACAACATGTTATAAAAGGCTGAATAAATTGTAAATAAAGCCTTCTGATTTCTACTGTGCAGGGTTTCACCCTGCAATCCACAGGCCCTCCCCCTCACAAAGGCCATTCCCAGGCTGTGGCATCCTCCACGGCTCATCGCCAGTCCTGCACCTTCCTCTCCCTCTGCACAGCTGGATCTGTTTTGTCTTTCCTGAGCACTCACAAGTTTTCCTTCTGCATTTGCTGCATGACCAAGTCTGAGACCAGCACTGGGCTTGTGCCACAGCACTTGTGGCATGGTGTTTGTGCCATTCCCACCCATGGGGCTCTAAGAGTGATCTCTGCAACCCAAATGGGCTCTTAAAGTCACCACTCTGGGACTAAAACACGGCCAGAAAAATACAAAATAAACCAAAAGGCATTAAAATGTGGAAGGAAAAGAGAAACCAGCTGGGATTCCACAGGCTGTAATACTGGAGCTGGGATTAACTACATGTGCACAGAGAGGGGTGGGAGCAGGATTTAAGTATTGGAGCAAAGGTATTCCCTCAGAAAACTGGAGTTTCCATTAAAAGCAGACTTCCACCAAACGCCTCAGATCTCATGGAATCACAGAATATCCTGACTGGAAGGGATCCACAGGGATCATCCAGTCCAACCTCTGGCCCTGCACAGACACCCCAAAAATCCCACCCTGGGCATCCCTGGCAGTGCTGTCCAAGCACTCCTGGAGCTCTGGCAGCCTCGGGCTGGGACCATTCCCTGGGGAGCCTGGGATGAGGATAATTCACCCAAACCAAGCGCGATGCTCAAAAGCAGCATGAAAATGGGAAGCTCTTTGTTTGGGAAGTGCTGAGGGGCTCTCATGGGAGTGGCTGCAGTGGCAGCCTTGTCCCCTGCAGGTGGCAAGTGTCCCCCAGTGTACCAGAACCTGCGGTATGTGGCCATCAAGAAGAACATGCCCATCTACCTCGTGTGCTACGCGAAGGATGCCCAGTCCATGCAGTGGTACAAGATAGCAGAGTCCAGGGATGACCTCTGTGTGCTGGATCAGAACACGTCCAGCTACAGCATCGAGAGGACAAATGGCTTCATCAACCTCACCCTCTTCAGGGCTGCCCACCAGGACAGTGGGATCTACGTGTGTGACAGGAAGGGCCTGGTGCAGAAGGAGAAGCTGCACTCGTGTGGGACAGAGCTCCGGGTCATGGGTGAGTGGCAGCTCCCCATCCTCCTGCACACCAGGAGATGCTTTTTCTCCTCCTCTCCCATTTCCCCCTCCATATGAACCCCACATGGTGCTCTCATACCTCCTCCACTCCTTGGGCTGGTGGAACCCTCCCTGACCCAGCTGTGGGTGCTCTATGGCACCACAGAGGTTCTGTTCCTCACTGCCAGACCCAAGGAGCAGGACAGCCTCCCTGGGTCTGCCCTGGCATGTTCATCCTGCAAAAAACAGGGACATGTTCCTCTAATAAATCAGATTTGTCCTGTTCCTGGTGACTGCCAGGTGCTGCCCAAGGTGTCCCATCCCAGAGCTGGTCCCTGATGCCAATCCTGGGGCAGCTGCAGTGCTCTGGTCTCTCTCAATGCAAAGGACAGGTCACCCTGGTCCCCACATACCCCCTTGGTGACACACTCTGGCCATGGCGAGCTCATCCCTCTGCCTGCAGCCTGGCACAGAGGTGAGACCTGGGCTCTCCCTGTGCTCTTGCTCCCAGGTACCAGCAGCATCCAGCAGGTCCAGAACAGGAACACACTGAAAGATGCCATCATCATCATTCAGTCCATCCTGCTTGTCATCTTCATCAGCATCCCCATCCTCCTCTTCCTAGATAAGGCAAGTGACAGTGCCTCCAGCAGAGGGGATGTCCCCAGCTGGGCTCACAGCAGTGTCCTCCAGTGCATCCCAGGCAATCCTGGGCATGAGTTTGGGGTTGTGGGTGGGAACATGGATATCTGAAGTGGGAACATAACCATCTCAAATGCTGTGTGGGGACTCCATGGATGTGCCTGTGGAATTGGTAGGATCTGGCCTGGGGGACCAAGGCTGGGGACAGGGGACCTGGTAGGCACTGACACCAACCTGTGATTCTCCATAGGGTGAAGACAAGAAAAGCCCAGAGGAGGACCACACCTATGAGGTAATTAATGATAGCAGGACCTCCCTAACATCACCCTGAGCCTTGACACAGGGGATTCTGCCCCTGCTGGGTGTCTGCTGGGGGTCACCTTGCAGCCCCTTCCTTGGGAGGAGGGTCAGGGCATCTTTGTCCCAAATTACACATCAGCTGTGCTGAGCTGCCCCAAGAAGCAGCCAGTGCACAGCCAACATCCAACCATCTCCATCCTCTCTCCCTGTCAGAAGCTGCTCCAGTCTCAGGGGCTCTGGGAGGGTCCCCAGCTGGGTGTCCTAAGGGATGTGCTGTGGCTGGAACCTCCTCCCATGTGCCACCCTCCTTGTCGTTGCTGCAGGGGCTGGAGGTGGAGCAGATGGCCACCTACGAGGACATCACTCCTTTCCGGGACGTGAAGGCCAAGTGGGCAGTGGGGGAGCACCCAGGTGAAGAGTGAGGGGTCCTGCGCCCTCTGCCAGGCCCTGCCAGCACCCTGCCAGCCCCCATGGGGACAGATCCCCTGGAGCACGGCTCTGCCTGGATCCTGGGCTGCAAACACCTGCACAGCCCCACTCAGGGCTGGGATCCTGCTGCCCTGGGGTGCTCACGTGTCTGGGCTGTGTCTCCAAGGCTGCCCCGCCCCAGCTGTCACTGTCCCCACCCCGCTGACCAACCCCTAAAGCCTCTGTAGAAATTAGGAGCCACCTGTGATCCCCCCAGTAGCAAATTGGTCCCACAGCCCGGCCAGCCCCACACCCAGCACTGAGCTCCAGCCTGGTCAGTGCCATGGAAGGACTGGGAGTGAGGGATCTGCTCCAACCCCACCACCCCAGGAAGGACAGGACCAGGCAGTACAAGGACACTGCCAACAGCACCGTGTGGGTGTTGTGAGAAGCGGATTTGGGGCCACTCTTCAGCTGTCAAAGGCATGGCTGTGTCCACAGGCTCAGGTGGTCTGAGGTGGAGGATCCCCCAAAAGCACCTCTTTTTCTCCAGAGACTACGGAAAAGATGGGGAGAAAAGTCTCACCCAAAGGCTTGCTGCTCCCAAGGCAAGAGCTGGCCCCTGTCACAAGGTCATCCCTATGGTGAGGGACAGGTGTGACCTCAGAACATCTGGGAAAGTTGTAAATTGTGGGACACAAACCTCCAACTACTTTTGAAGTCCTAATAAAGGTAATGGGTAAATCCTCATCCTGCTCCATCCTGCTGTGCCCTTTCCAGAGGTGTCCCATAACCCTGCTGCTGATTTCCTGGGAATAACAAGCAGCTTTTTGGGTCCAGCTTAGCTGGAAACCAAACTTCACCTCTTCAAACTTCACCCCGAGGGAAGGCAGGGATGGAAAACCAAGAGCAGATGTGAGACTCCCTGTAGGGACCTCAGCAGTCCCAACACATCAGCTTGGGATGGGACAAAAAGAATCACCAGGATCCAAAGCAGGAGAACAGGGCCCAGGACCAGCAGCTCTACTCTCAGCTAGATCTGAAGGAGAAGCTAAAAAACATCTGGAGATTGGGTTTGTAATTAAATTATCTTGGCATGGCAGCAGCAGCTGAGAGTGGTGGGATCAGGGCCAGCCGGGCACCCAAACTGGGGCTGGGGGCTTGGCTGGACAAGGGTGACAAGGACTTTGTGGCTCAAACTGTCCCTTCTCAGAGTGCCCAAGACTGTGTCTTGATGGTTCACATTATTTTGTGCTCTAAGCAGCTCCTGCAACTGCTCTGCACCCCAAAAACAGCAAGAGAAGGGTAAAATTCTAAGCAAAAAGGGCTTTTTAGAAGTAACAGGATAGTTCTTTACCAGTAAAGCACCTCTGTGGAAAACTGGAATTCATTTTAAACAGCACAAAAACCAGCACTGTAAAATTGATTTTTACTAGTTAAATAAAACTACCCCAAATTAGTTCTGCCACACATATATAAAAGTTATTTAAGCACATTTTACTTATAAAATGAGTTAATTAAAAAAGGAGCATTCACAGGGAAAGAAAAGAACTGGCTGTTCCTGGTTTCCATGTTTGCCAAGATTTTAGGACTAGCAGAGTTCATCCCTCCATTCCTTGTTTTCAGTTTCCAAATGGAAGGTGGAAGGTTTTTCTGGCCTTCCCAGCTCCAGATTCCTCAGATCTGTGTAAACAACTCACTCAAATGACTGAATAGAATAATAGAAAAAATAAAGAAAATTTGCTGTTTGCATCTGGTGAGGAGCCACTGATGTCAAAAGCAGTTTTTGTGACCCCAGTTCTGATCTGCTGCTCCCTCAGCCCAGGGCTTTGGCCTCCTTTAAAATGCTGTAAGTAAATAAATATTTCTGTAGTGTTATTGGTTTATTTGAAATGCTTGGAGTAGTTCCTAAGGAGCCTGGAGATGGGGGTTGGTTTCATTCTATATTGAGAATGGTCTGTGTTTAAAACACATTTAATGTAAATAAATATATCAGTATATACAGCCCAGGCACTGTATTTTGTCCTGATTTCTGTCATCGACTCATGGAATCACTCAGGTTGGAAAAGCCCTCTAAGATCATTGTGTCCCCCAGCACAGCCGAGGCCACCACCAGCCCCTGTCCCCAAGCGCCACATCCACACAACTTTTAAATCCTTCCAGGGATGGGGACTCCACCACTGCCCTGGGCAGCTGTGCCAGGGCTGGACACTCCTTTCAAGGAAGGAATTTTCCCTAATATCTAACCTAAACCTCCCCTGGCACAGCTTGAAGCTGTTTCCTCTTGTCCTTGGGAGAAGAGACCGACCCCCACCTGGCTACAACCTCCTTCCAGGTAATTGTAGGGAGGGAAAACCCCTGTTTTCCATCGGGATGCTCAGGCAGACAGGAGGGGTTGCAGTCCTGGGGAACTGAACCTGGGGGTTCAGCCTCATCTTTCCACAGGAGTTCAGTGAAACCCGGCAGTTCCAGCTCTGGTAAATAATCCCCATAAATCTGAAATGGAATTTCACTCAGCAGTGAGTTAGGAGAGATCATCTCCCACACCCTAAACCCTCGGCAGAGCTGGGCTGTGGCTCAGCAGCAGCTCCTCGGTCAGGATTTCCCCAGGCTGGGGATCACCCGGAGTCCTGGGGCACACGGTGCCTTCAGGAAAAAGATGTTTCATCTGTTTAAAAGCTCAGGGAAAGGTGTGTGGACACGGAGCCATCCTGAAGAGAATGGAGGGTTTTTTCCTCTTCCAAGGAATGTGGAAATCACGGAGTGTGACGCTGCTTTAGATGGGATGTTGTGGGTTGGAAATGCAGAAGTTAGAGAGGCGGAAAATGGCCCGACTGAGGTTTGGGAGCCGCTTATGCAACCGCGGCTCTGCCCGCGGCTCTGCCCGGCCCGGCGCTCGTCATGCGCCGCTTCTGCCTCATTTACTGCCCAGACAGCGCCGGGGACAAACCCAGCCTCGGGGAGCCCTCGGCCCGGATCACCGCGGCCCCTCCGTGCCGGCTGCGGCACAAATCATGTGAATTAGCCCCGCTCTCTCCACCGGCGCTGCGCGGGACACGCAAGAGCTGCAGTGACACAGCAGCGTCATTCAGGGCTGGGCTGCGGCTCGGCTCATCCCTGACCAGCGCTGACAGATTTAAACACGACTCGGAGTAGAAAACACAAAAACACGCCCAGATGTTGCCGCTATGGGGTGACGGGACACCTGATAGCGGCAGGACCTGCTGTTCCCTCTGCTGCCGGGACTGACATTTCCCTGTGACATCACCACGTCTCCAGCAGCAACACCCGGGGGCTTTTCAGAACAGCCCTGCTCTCCCTCATGTTTATCGAGCAGCTCTCCTCTCTCTACTGCAGCAGCTCCAGCGGCTCCAGAGGTGATGCTGCTGCTTGGAAACCGAAGGCACACACAGCAAACCCGGGGCCTGGGGGAGCCAAATCACCTCCCAAAACAGGACATCCCCTGAGCACTAGACAAAGGCCAAACCGGTCTGGTTTGGGGAAATGGGGGCTTTATGCAAAGTAAAACTCCTTTAAATACACTTTGGAGTTGCCAGTCCCAGGTTCTGTCTTGTTTTTCTTAAATGCAGGGATGGGTAAACTGTGTCCTCTCTTCTTCGAGGCCAGGTTGGACAGGGATTGGAGCACCCTGGGACAGTGGAAGGTGTCCCTGCCCATGGTGGGAGGTGGCACTGGATGGGCTTTAAGGTCCCTTCCAACCCAAACCACTCCAAGATTCCCTTCCCCATCTCCTCTTCCCCATCCCTCCTATCTCCTTTCCATACCATTCTTCTTCTTAATCCCATGGTATTTCATGTTTGCATCTCAGGCAGGAGCAGGAAGATGCACATGACCATGTTCTCCCACAGCTTCGTCCAGCTGAGGACCAGAGAAAGCTCCCAGAGCTCTGGATTTGCACTGGGCAAGTCAGAATCCAAACCAGCACCAGGGCAGGACAGCTCCTTGTCACACCTGTGACAAACCAGCTCAGCAAAAATGTTTGCTGGACTTTTGACATTTTGGAAGAAATTGGAAGTAATTCCTTGGCAAAAATAGGATTCATCTGACAACATGCAGCCAGCTCTATCCCCACAAACAATAAAGAGGAAAATGTCACAGAATTATGGAATCCTTTAGGTTGGAAAAGGTTTCTAAGATCATCAGTCCAACCATTCCCCCAGCACTGCCAAGGCCACCACTAACCCCTGTCCCCAAGAGACACATCCACAGAGCTTTAAATCCTCCAGGGATGGACACTCCACCACTCCCCTGGGCAGCTATGCCAGGGCTGGACACTCCTTTCAGGAAAAGCTTTTCTTTAATATCCAACCTAAACCTCTCCTGGTGCCACTTGCCACTTGCTTTAAGCCAGAAATGTCCAAAGCTGGCTGGTCAGCCCTGTGAACTATGGGCCAAGGCTGCAGAGCCAGGCAGGAACATCAGGAGGACACAACCAATCCCACCACGGTCTGATTTGGGATGGGTCTTGCTGTGATGAGGAAACTTTTAATTGCAATAAACAGGAGAATATGGCGAAATCATGGAGCACTGGTCTCATCCCGAGGCAAACAAAGCTCCCCAAGCTGCACATCTGTGAAAATGCCTGTGATGAGGTAGCACCACCGTGAACAATTGTGCATTTATGCAGGGGGAAGGTGCAGAGCTGTTGTTGTGATCCTGGACACACAGATCCATTTTAAACAGACCCCCTGCTATATAAAGGGGGGCTCCACAGTTTCCTTCACCAGGTGAAAGGAGGAAACAGTCCCAACTAAGCCACACCTGAGCAGCTCACCAGCAGAAATGGCTCCAGGTACATTTTATTTCAGTTTTAAAAGATTTCCAGTGCTGGGTGTGTAGGGTGACAGGAGATGATGATGATGGGGTGGTTCTGTGGTGGGCTGCACATACTCCTTGCCATCCCTAAATTAAAATATGGCAACTTCTAAATCCATGAAAAAGAAAACTTTTCCCTGCAGTGTGACTCTAATTAATCTTTAACCTGAAGTGGGCAGGGAGGGTGTTGTGAGCTTGAAGAACAAGATCAAGCCACAGTTATAATAGTTACTATTACTATAAATGTTGGCAGGGACAATAAAACTCGTATTCCAAACTTCAGACAGGGATGAGGATGATGTCTAATAATGTCCAAGTCCTACAGGCTCCAGGGCATTCCTCTTCCTAAGGGTCTTTGAGATGAGCTTTGTGGTCTGTGTGAGCACAAGTGGACACTTGTGTTGGATGTCATGGGCTGAAAACCTTTAGGCTTGACCAAGATCACCAAATCCTAAAGGTGTGACCCAGGGAGCAAAAGCAGCTGGTCCCAGCACAGGTGATGCCATCAGCTCTTGTCTCAGTGAGGGCAGGGACGAGGCCTAGGGGAAAACATGAGTGTGTCAGCGAACACCACAGGGACACTCCTTAGTTTTCATGGAGCAACCACAATTTCAGCCAGGAAGATGCTGCTGGTGACATTGGGGGCAGCCCCAGCCCCGAGGGCAGGTCCAGTGAAAGGGTCTCCCTCGGTTTTGGGCAGGGCTGAGCCCACCCAGTGTCCAACAGGGCACCATGGAAGGTGAGCATGGATCCAGCACAGGCAGAACAGGCTGGGAATGAATTCCCAGATGCCACCTCCTCCTCAGCACAGTCCCCAAGGACTCCCAACACCTTCCTCTCCACTTTGCAGGGTCCTGGCTCTCTCCTCTGGCCATTGCTGTGATCACCCTGGGACTGCAGTGGCCACAGCCAGCTGCCACCTTCCCGGCCATGCCCCTGTCCAGCCTGTTTGCCAACGCTGTGCTGAGGGCTCAGCACCTTCACCTCTTGGCTGCTGAGACCTACAAAGAGTTTGTGAGTGCTGTGCCCTGAGGGCACCTCCTCTGTGTTTCCTTGATGGCTCCAGGACTGTAGAACTTCCCAGAGAATTCCCAGTTGTTGCTGTCTTTGCCAGCTCTCAGGGAGGAGAAAGAACCTTAACAGGATAGGGCAGATTGTGTCCCACCAGCCTGGACATGTCACCTCTCTGTCCCCTCTCTGATGCCTCCATGGGGCCATTTCTACCTGTGTCCAGACCCACTTCACAGGGGCAGCTGCGAGGTGGCACAGGTATTTTGCAGGACTTCCCTGTGTTGGTCACTTTTGTCCCTGGGAGGGTCTGAGTGCTTAAACCCAGCAAGTGTCTGCTGCTGCCCAGGAGCTGGCATGGGCTGTCCCTTTGGCATAGGCTGTCCCTGGGGATCATCTCCTCCTTGGGAGAACCTGTCCCACATGTGTACTGTTCCTCCTGCTCCTGCAGTTTGCCTGGAGCAGTGTCTGCCTACCCTTGTAACACCCTGTGGTGACACTGAGTCACCTGCTATCCACGGGCATAACTGGCCCTTACTGAAGAGCAGCACCTTGCCCTAGGGAGAGGGAGACCTCCAGGACAGCTGTTGTGCCAGCAGACAAACTCCTGTTTCTCAGCTCTCCACCCTGTCCAGAGGCACCTCCTGTCTCCCATTTATTCCTTGCAAAGAGGAACCATGCAGGACAGCTTGGGAATTCTCTGTGCTCTTCTCCAGTCCACGGGCAGCAGACCTGAGTGTGTCTGGGATGTCTCCACAGGAACGCAGCTACATCCCAGAAGACCAAAGGCACACCAATAAAAACTCCCAGGTAGCCTACTGCTACTCAGAAACCATCCCTGCTCCCACAGGAAAGGAGGATGCCCAGCAGAAATCGGTGAGTTCTGACCTGGGGCAGGCACAGACCCGTTTGTAGAGTCTCCGCTGCAGGATCAGAGGATTTCCACCTATGAGACCTTTGGTGTTTTCACCCTCCTCTCTCTTCTTTGCTATTTAAACCCTGCAGACTCCTCTGGGTTAAATTATATTCCCAGCTCCAGGATGAGAACACTGCTGTCTGCACAGGACATGGGGCTGGGTGGTGCCCTCAGCCTGCAAACTGAAGCTGCAGGAGCAGTGTCCCTCCCTGGGTCACTCCAGGCTGTTCCAGAGGGAGCAGGACACTCCACCAAACACCACACACCTACTCAGCTTTCCTGCCTCAATTTCAGGACATGGAGCTTCTCCGGTTTTCCCTGGTTCTCATCCAGTCCTGGCTGACCCCAGTGCAGTACCTGAGCAAGGTGTTCACAAACAACTTGGTTTTTGGCACCTCAGACAGAGTGTATGAAAAACTAAAGGACCTGGAAGAAGGGATCCAAGCTCTGATGAGGGTAAGTCTCAGCATGACTGTAGAATAACAGAGATCTCCCTGGCATGGGGCACTCTCAAGGATCCACACACCATGAGAAATCTCCCTGCTTCTAGAGGCCATCCTTTGGACTTTGCTTCCCTTTAGATAACAAGATCCTGAGCCCCTAGTGCACAGGTCCCATCGCTGAGGAGGGTAAGAACACAGGACAGGTGTTACCAGCACTGCCACAACCCCTTAGGGAGCAGAATCCACCTGGAATCACAACATTACAGATCCAAAATCTTTCCAAACCCAGCACAAAAGAATTCCCAGTTGCTGAAATACATTGGACAAACAGCAGCACAAAGTTTGTTACATCTCCAGGCAAAGTACTTTGAAATGGGGCAAACTTTGCAAGGTTTGTAACCTCACAACATTTTAAAAACACATTTTTTGTGCTAGGAAGGACTTGCTCTGATATTTCCCTCTTCCATTAATACAACACTCCAAGCTGAGAGCTGGAGGGTGATCTCTCCAAGGAAGATCTTGTCAGAGAATCCCAGAATGGTTTGGGTGGGAAGGGACCTTAAAGCCCACCCAGTGCCATCCCCTGCCATGGGCAGGGACACCTTCCACTGTCCCAAGCTGCTGCAAGCCCCATCCAACCTGTCCTTGGACGCTGCCAGGGATCCAGGGGCAGCCACAGCTGCTCTGGGCACCCTGTGCCAGGGCTCCCCACCCTCACAGCCAACAATTCCTTCCTGAAACTTAACCTCAATGTCCCCTCCTTTAGTTTAAAATCATTCCCCCTTGTCACTCTCCCTCTCTTTTATAAGCCCTTTTAAGGTCTTCTTAATTTGGAGTTTGTTGTTTTAAATTAAATTGCCCATTATCTGCCAGGACACCCTTCAGTTATGCTTATTCTATAAGTTTATCTGCCAGCATCACCCTGAAGCAGTAGCTGTGAGAAATGAGTCTGGGCCATTATTTACATCTTCTAACAGTTCAATAACTCTGCAAGTCAGGCCCTGTGAGCAAACACAGACCTTTGCTGGAGGAAGCAGGCAAAGGAACCAGGAACACTGCAGACTTTGCTCTCATTCCATGTGTGTTTGGGCATTGGGAAGCCACACATAGAAATGACACAAATACTCTCTTTTCACCAACTGATTTCCCTTTTCATCTTTTATGACACTTTTTACTTCACCAAAACCATTCTCTTGCTGAGCACGGCAGGGGCAGTGGCTGACTACAGATCTCCAGATGGAGATGTGGGACCGGATCAGAGCTTTGGGAAAGTGGGGGAAGAGAGAATTATTTGTGCAGTTCCTCATCTCCTTGGCTGGAGGGGCTGCAGAGAGACTCTGTGATTTTGCCTTTATTTTAAGCGGCCCCCCCCCCGGACACTCGTCTCTCCCTGCAGCCCCGTGTGTGTCACTGGCACACTCAGTGTGGCATCACCCCGCGGCACCACCTCCACCTGTGCGCTCTGACACACACGCCCAAAACCACGTCTGAAATCCCATTTAAGAGCGGGGGGGCGGAATCCCCCTGACCTCTCCCAGAGCTCGGCAGGAGGTTTTTCCCTGGGAGATGCCCCTGCCCGGCCCCGCCTCTCCCGGGATGTCCCCGTTGTCCCGCAGGAGCTGGAGGAGCGGAGCCCGCGGGGCTCTCAGGTGCTCAAACCCACCTACGAGAAATTCGAGCTCCACCTGCGCGGCGAGGACGCGCTGCTCAAGAACTACGGGCTGCTGTCGTGCTTCAAAAAGGACCTGCACAAGGTGGAGACCTACCTGAAGGTGATGAGGTGCCGGCGCTACGGAGAGGGGAACTGCGCCCTCTGAGCCCGCCCCGCTCCTGGGAGAGGAAACTGGAGAATAAAACCTGCTACTGCCGAAACGAGTCTGGC
>VXBB01011150.1:351284-367402 GCA_013399915.1 Illadopsis cleaveri | reverse complement strand
TTGAGAGAAGTCCCAGAAAGTGGTTCAAATATTTTATGTGGTCTCAGAATACTAAAAACAGGTGGATGCAAACTCCCCCAGGTGCTGTGCTGTTGGCCTAGTTGCCTCAGAAAAACAAATGGTTAAACTTGACTTCATCAATCAGCCTAATGAGCCTAATGCAAGCCTACCTTGCTTAAAGGTCCTGCTTACTCCTCTGTGCTGCCCCCAGAAGGCACCTCTTGGGGTGATCAGCAGAAAGGAGCTGGCTTTCATGTGTTATATCAATGTCATAGTGATGGGCTTTTAGGAGTTCTTCTTTTGGTGTTCCCCCCCACCCCCCCTAAGGAATTTTCCCCTATTCGTGTTGCTAGGAGAAAATAACGACTGGATACTTAACAGAAGACACAAGAAATTGTCAGCTGGGGAAGAGGTACAGTGTCTACTCTCTCTTTACTTGGGGTTTCCTGTGCAAGGCAGAGATACCTCGAGATTTGGGACTGGGAAAACCCGGGTGGGGTGCAGTTTACTCTCTCTCTCTCTCCAAGCAGGTAACTTGACTAGTAATTAAATAATGGGAACACCCTATTCTTTCACAAATGATGCCCCTTCCGGTGTTGTGTTGCATCATTGGAGTAGCAAGTTGCCTGCTTGCCTGCCCATGGCAGGATTGCCTGCCTGAGCGAGGAGCTGCCAGGATGCTCTGCCAAAGCCACAGCAGAGGGGGAAGAGAAAATGGGTGTTTGAACAGCTGTAGAACTGCTGGTCTAATAAACCTGCCAGAAGTCTTGCTCACTTTTGTAAGATGAGGCATCACAGGTTAAGCATGTATTTCTCTTACTGAGGGTCTCTGTCAGCATTTTCAGTTTCTGGTTACGAACTCTTCCAGAATATATTTATTTCCTAATTATTTTAGGATGATAAATTTTTTTTCACTTGCAAAAGTGAATGGTCTTAGGCAGAGTTTTAGCTATATTTCAAAATGCATACCTTTAAAAATCCTAGCCCTCTGAACTCTGGGTTTGGAGATGAGGATTTGAAGAGAATTCTTACAGCACTGTTGTCATTACAGTAGAGATTACTCAGGATCAGATTGCTGGGCTGGAACTGGGAGACTAAGGTGACTTAATTCCATGTCCTCTGTGGGCTTTTTGCATAGATTTAAGCCACTTAATAGCTCTATACCTCTTCAGAACACAGGGATAATGTTCTTACCTGTCTTTCTTACATTTCAAATTACTGAGTGGATTGTCTGTTGGTTGAAGGTTTGATGTGCACAGCGAGAGGAGAGGAGGGAGTGATTGAATATAAATTAGCAATGCATCTCTAACACTTGTTTACTTAATTGTGAGATCATCACATTATTTTAATGTAGCTGCACCACTGATTTAGGTTTATACATGCTAATTGATTCTGATGTATCATCCATTCCCTATCTGTCTACATATCTATCTATCCTCCTCAAGACCAATCTTCACTGACAGGTTTACAGTGTCACTAGGCTCTTTAGCTCATGTTACCTCTTTAATACCCTATGAGCTCTGAGCGCTTCCATGGCTTTGTTTTCCTCCAGTCCACTGCTCTTCTTACCAGCTTTGAGCTTTTTATTGCCCACTACTGTGGATGGTTTAGATCCCTCTGAAATTCCTGATGTTCAGTCAGGCCTGAATATGCTCAGTAACCCCCAAGAGCAAGTACCTCTGCTTCATGCTTCATTCATCTCTTCCAATTGAAAAACTAGAAGATATTAGGCTTGATTTCCTAAGAGGAGAATTTATCTTCTCCCTTTCAGTACTTCTGTGGAAATCTGAGATTCTAATGTTCTGTTTTTCATGATCACAAACTGCGTTTTTTCCAGATACAGATGTAAAAGTTGCCAGTTTGTCAGCTTCTGGATCTTACCCTCAGTCATACATTAAAATACAGATATGGTATTTGTGCATCTAGTTCTCTACAGAAGTGTCTGTCTGTCAGAAATACTGCTCTGGCTGTGAATTATTAAACCACTGCATTCTTAATCCTTATGGGTACACAGTCATCTGGGAGGTAACACACAATAGGAAGCTGGAGAAGTTGGTAACTCTTGGGGTATCTACAGGCAATCCATTTACCCAGTAGAAAAAGTAGAAATGGAAATGCTGTACCTAAAAATTGGAAGCAGGATGGTATGTGGGTGCTAAAGCAGACAAAAGATGCAAACCACTTAAGGACAAAACTTAAACTACTTCAAATGCCCTTTAGATTAGATATTAGAAATACATTTTCCCTGTGACAGTGGTCAGGCCCTGGCACAGGTTGCCCAGAGGAGCTGTGGCTGCCCCAACCCTGGAAGTGTTCAGGGCCAGGTTGGATGGGGCTTGGAGCAGCCTGGGATAGTGGAAGATGTCCCTGCCCAGGGCAGAGGGTTGGAACTTGATGGTCTTTAATGTCCTTTCCAACCCAGGCTGTTCTGTGATTCTAAGGTCTCACCCCACATCTGTACCAGCAGCTTCATAATTGACCCTATTCTTAAATCTTGTTCAAACCTTCTTGGGGAAGAGGGTGAACAGAAATTATTCTGAAGAAAAAATTGTATGCAGCTCTTGAGTGTAGAATTTTATCAGACTTGTCAGGAAAGGAATATGTCAAGGTAAGGGAGGAAAACATTTTCATTTTCACTGGTTCAATTTAAAACCTGATTCGTCATACAAATGCTCTCAATCTTTGGCAAAATTGGCTTTTTAAATTATTTTTAACAGCTTTTTGTGTCATCCACTCCAGAAGTGAGGAGTGTTGACAGCCAAGTACACATTACAGCTAACAAACCAAGCAGTGGTCAAGTGGATAAAAGCTTTCTGAAGAAAAGTCCAGATCCCCAGGGCATGTTGACTGAGGAGATGAAGAACTGCCTTTGTTGCACAAATATTCCTGCAGCTCGTCAGCCTCTGCTGTGCACAGCAAGGGGGAAGGCCATCAGCTGCTCTCTCTGGGATATGATGAACATTGCTGAGAAAAACAAGCTTGGGGTGTTGATTATTTTCCAGATTTATTTCTCCCTCACTTGTGTCAAACACCAAAGACTGCACAAAATGGCATTTGGGTGCCAAGTTTTACTGTCAGATCTGGATGCAGTCAAGCATATCTGTGGTGGCACTAGTACCTCTTTGACTTCCTATAAACAAGTAATTGCTGATTATTGACAGAAAGCTCTATTATTTGGAAATTGGTCTTGCATGGGTCAAGACCTGGAAGGTAGTATAATGCATCCACAATGTGTGGATACATCCATTCCTCTAAGCTCATCCATGGAGCATCAGAGAGCCTTCTGCAATCAGAGACTGCAGCATCTGGTGCAGCTCAGGGTCTGGTCCCGTCAGTCTGGGATTGGCAAATCATGTTGAAACAGAATAAAACTGGGGCCAAACTTATCAGGAGAAGAAACTGCACTTTGATGCCTCCTTTTACACGTGCAGTTTCAAAAGGCCTTGCACGTGGGTACTGGGCAGACTCGGGCAAACCCAACTTTTTGTCAGCAAGAATCACTTAATGGCTTGTTTGCACCGAAGAACAAATTTGATATTCCACCTTTTGCATCTTCCAAACGTTGTTTCTCAACTTTTGTGTGTGAGCAGGGGTTCTTGGGTGGTAATGCTGCAATTTTAGTGTATTGTTTCAACTGCAGCAGATGTCAGTCTTAGTTTGGGGTTTGGGTGGTAAGAGTATTCGGATACAGCCCCAAGTCACTGCTAAACAGTTGCATGTACAGGAAGATAAGGTTGGTTTTTCTCTCATCCTTGAAACTGTCATGTATTTTCTCCTACTTGTTAAGCGGAGTTCAGGAATTTGTGTGTGGTGGGTGGGGCTTTTTTTACTTGTTTATTTTTTCACAGATGATACTTTAAACCAAAGCTGTAGTCTTTCTTCTCTTCTCTTGGCATGCATTGGACAGAGAGCTTCCCATTGTTCCCATTGTCAGCACAGCTCTGTGCTGACTCCCTGATTTCAGCTGCAGGGCAATGCCATGGTGTTTCTAACTTGGATGATGATGATGCCTTGTGCCCAGCGCTCTGAGCACCCTGGTGCTTGCCCATGTCAATTTGTCTGTGCAAAATAAAGATAAGTGTGTAGAGATAATACAGCACTGTCCAGAAGGGACAGTGTTGTAGACAGACTGCACAGAGGGGGAGAGATCAATGTTTGATTTCCTTTTAGATTCTTTCCTGTGATGTGTTACACAGCCCCTCCTCTGGCCCTTTGAATCTTTGGCTGCAAAGTTCACAGTGTTGGTATTATCCTTCTGTAAGGCCATTTCTTCTATACAGGATTTTTTGAATCGATACAAGACATGGTAAAAATGTCTTAGTGCCTTTTTAACAATGACAGGGAAGGGGAAATTATTTTCTGTCAGTATTGCAGTGTATGTCAAGTAACAAACTCAAAGAACTTGCTGACAACTCATCACTTGGAGGATTTATGTTGGGTTTTTTCTTGGTGTGAACTGGGAGGAAAGAGCAAATAAAATTCCTATCCAGAGAAGAAGAGCAGAACAGCAATTACCCAAATTATAATTGCTCTAACATGGTATAAATAACCTATATTTCCTTTGGCCTTTCTGCTGATGAGGCTTCAGTAGCTGTTGGTTGTCATTCTTCTGCTACAGATTACAGTCTTCTAGAACTGGATTGATGCAAAAGAGATTGTCTTAAATCTGTTTTAATTATCCAGTTGATATTGCACTCTTTTCTTATGTAGCCCATTAGCCAAAGCTGTTGGATGCTACAGCTGACTTGACTTTTGGAGGTGAGTCAAGTGATTCTTGCTTAAGGAAACAATAAATTGATTTACCATTGTGTCCAACTGTGTTCAGAATTTTGTTGGGCCATCTGTGCCCTTAGTAATCTCTCTGTCTCATGAAAGGACACAAAACCCTCTAAACTGAAAGAGGTGTGGTAAAATATCTGTGCTCAGTTTGTGGGAAGCACAAAGACAAATATATTTCATTTTGCAATATATTTCACTGCAGTATTGGGACCTGACTACAGACAGAAAAGCTAAAAACGCAACAGCAAAAAAATGGGAAGAAAATTAAGACACAAGGATCCAGGGTTACATATTTATGAACTAGATAGGTGTTATTAGTTTAATTTAAATGGTTTTTTACCACTTGGGAGAGTTTCCTACACGTTCTTGTCTTGCAACTAAATGATGCTTCCTTCCCACTCCTGCAAGGTTTTTTTCCTCCTCTAAAGCCACAGTGCCAGTGACCTTGCATTCAGGAAATACCAGCTGAGCCTTTTTTAGCCCAGTGTATATAGCTGAATTCAGTGCTCTTAATTTTTTTTCAGCTTTGTTTTACAAGGTTTACAGACATGGAAATGTTACAGTGTATTTAAACACTGAGATCAGTTCAGTTGTCCTTATCCTTTTTGTAACACAGTGTAAATTCTGCTTTGTCAGGCTGGGGTATGTGAATGCATGTGCGTGAGAGGAAATTCAATGAGCTTCAGTGCTGAGAGCAGCAGATTATTTTTTGCTCTTCTCAAAGCAAGTAGCTGTAATTACAGTTCATGCACACACACACACACAAAAAAAAAAAAAAAGAGTACAGGCCCTTAATATGTGTCAGGCTCTGGATTTCCAGATTGCTGCTTTGACATCTAACATGGACAGACTTGTGTGGTGTTTTTAAATTTGTATTTTGGATTTTTGTGTGACATTTCCAGCCACAGAGATGGTCTCTGGGTGGTACTGGTTGCTAGCAGCTCACTTCACATTTGCCAAGTGGATCTTGAATAGAAGCATTTTTACAGAAGACAAAAAAAAAATCTGTCTCAAAATGCTGTAGCAAATTTTTGTGTATTAAAACCATCCCAGAACAAAGATAATTTGATACATATGGACTGACAAAAAGAATCTTCAATTAATGTACAAATTTTGATTCTGAAATAGACAGTAATGACAGGAAACAACCTGTACTTTTGAGACATTATAATTTTAGGATTCTAAATGGTCATTTTTAAATCTTGAATTATAAGGTCCACCACAAATGTTATTACTTCTTTATTTTTTACTGACACTGTAAGGTTTTATGGGGAATGTAGTTAGAAAATGGAGATCTGGTTGAATTCCAGGGCTTACCTACTAGAAGTTCAGGACCTTTTATTCCCATTCCTGGAAATGCATGTATTAACTTCCTAATTCAGTTATATATTTGCCATCACCTTGCCTTGCCTGTTTAGCCCACAGGTTATTTAGGTCATAAATGTGTTCTGCCAAGTACTTTGCACGGCAAGGATCTGTCCCTGAGTGCTCCTTAGGTGCTGCTATCCTAATGTTCATTGAAAACTTTGTCAGCTGAGGATGTAGTTATTAGCACTAATTGGTGTAACTGGGCTTACTTCACTTGATCAACAGTCTCCAGTGTTAAAGAATCACTTTATTTGTAACAACACTTTGTGCAATATCTTTGTACAACCTCTAACATCTGCCTGGGGCATTTGCAATGTCATCAAAAAGCCACCTCTAACTTTTGATCACCCTGCACTATGCACTATGAGTTCCAGCAAAGGAATTTAGTTTTCTTTAACAGGTTTCAGAATAATGCCACCTTTCATGGCATTAAAGGTACTTTGCAGCAACAAATATTCCTAGAACAGCAAGATGTGAACAGAGATTAATGTTTTGCATAGTGAGACAAGTGATTTCAAATCTGCCCATGTCTTGCCAAAAAATAACAAAGCTAAATGAAATTGATAGTATGGAAATAAATGACAGCACTCTCTTTGCTTGCTAAATGCTCATTCCTAGCTCTGAATGCCCTCTCCCACAAGCTATGGAGCCCTCAGCAAGTCACATTTCATCTTAAGCAAGGAAAAAGAGATTCAGAGACGTGCAGGCTGGTCCTTTTAAACCATTAATGAGAGACAAAGTGTTAGCATAAATGAATGGGGCAAACCCAGTATTTCACAAGCACCTATGAAGAATAGATACACTTCAGGTTTAAATAATTACAGACCCTTTTCTGTTCATAGTTACTTAAATTACTTGAAAGACAGGTGAATTTGGTACAGGGGGCTCTGTCTAAATATAATTGATGATGAGTTACTTAAATAGGCTTTAGGTCTATTCTTCAGCTTTCAGTGCTTTTCTCAAGGTGACTGATGGTAATTTACAGGGGTAGCAGCAATTCCTCGAAAGTGGAAGCAACATTGATTTTGACCTAAGTTTTCAAGCAGGGAATTGCCAATCACTTCTCTGAAGGTTTCAGCTGCTGGGTGAAAGCACATGCATCACTGGGTCTTCACTTTGAGCCAATGAATCAATGCTCTCCTTTTGATAAAGCTCCTGGGCAGGATCTGAAGTGGGGATTTTCAGATATCTCAGATATAATGATTTTCCCAAGCACAAGACTTAATGTGCATATATTATTTAGCAGCAATACCCAATTGGCAGCAGACACAATAGATACCAATAGATGGTCTTGTTAAGGATGGATCAAATGTAAAGTCACACCAGGAAAAATATCAACGCCTACCAGGCAAATCTTGAATGAAAAGCTGGTTGAAATTCACCGTTGATTAGCTATATAGGGTAAAGGATTTTAGTGCTGAGTGGAAGGTTTATTTGCACAAGTTTGGAGACTTGATTTCTGTTTTGGCCTTTATTCCTGAGTACTGAGGAATTTATCTAATTTACAGTTTCTGAGGACACTGTATAAGGATATGGGAAATAAGAAAAGCCTTATAAAATAAGGACCTTCTCACCTTTGTTAAATCCTCTTCTGTTCACTTTTGTTCACCAAAAAGCACCCTGGGAAGGGTTCAGCTGCGGGTTGGATGGCTGGAGAGTGGGTTGATGGTTGTTTCGTGTGTGAGGCAGTGACTGGTTGGGAAGATGTATGGACACCACATGCTCAGAGAGCTGACTGGGTAAAGGGACACGTGAACAGTGACACTGCAGTGGCAGGCAGCCAATGCATGCTTGTTTTGGGTTAAGTGTAATTTAAGTTTCAGTTAAGGTTAGTGTAGAGAGTGGTTTCCCCGGGGAAGAGGAAAACCTTGGCTTAATGCCCTGGGAAACCCCTTTCTAAGTATATTAAGCAAGAGACTTACTCCCATGTTCCCGCAGTTCAAGCATGCAAATGGTTGCTAGAAAGTTCCTAGTTCTTTGTGTTACCATAGGTTGGTTTTTGGTGCAGAAATTTTAGTATTCCTAATCGTTCTCCCCTATTGGACCCTTCCCTCAGACCCGGCCTTCACTCCTCCCCACACCAGGATGTATAAATACTCCTGTCTGAGCATGGCCCTTTCCTTTTGCCCCTTGTTACTGCCTTTTCCCAGTTCACTCCAAATATAGCGTACACCTTCTTGTTTGTTATTTTTGCTATTTTTGTTATGATTAAAATTCCATTCCTGGACAATTGAATCAAGGCTGCCTCTCTCTGTAAAATCACTGAGAGCAGAGTCTTGAGGAAACCTAAAGGAATCTGATTGTGTGGGCTTGGATCCCCAGAGGTTTCAGATTAGAGTATAATAAGACTCAGTTCATTACAATACATGATGTTCTTTGGAGGAGCAAGCAAGGAGGTCTGTGTGTGTTTTTTTTCCCCATTGCTATATAAGAGGTTCTAAAACTACCCCTAACTGCAGTAAGCAGATTTGCAAAATCCTTTCTCTTCTGTGCAAAGATGTATATCACATGTACTATTCAAGTACTTTGTAGTATACTAACTACAAAGCTATTTATTGTTTTCTGCTATCACTGGCAATTCTAGCTATCTTTATTGGAAACTTCAGGTATCTTTATTGCTGGAATCAACCTTAGGAGAAGAAAATTGCTACCATACAGAAAAATGCAGCCATACATACAGGATAGGGAATATTGATGATGCACAGAGGAGCCTTCCTTTAAGCCAAAAAGCTTTTTATAAATTACTTGGTCATAACTGTATTGAATTGGAGATTTTTGGTAGGATGAGCTAGAAAATAGTACTTGACTTGTGCTCTCTGGAAGACCCTCTAGTAAGATAACCTACCTCATTGCTGCCTCTGCCATGCTACTTTATTTCTGCATGTTTCTTGGATTGTGCTTTCTTGGGCTCCTGGTTTCCTTCTATTCTGCATCTGTGGAGATTCCAGCAGAGAAAAGCTGAAGGCTTGAGTTCCTCCAATGCATATAAAGAAATAAAAGGCTATAGCCCAGAGATTGAGTAATACCATCTACAGAATATGTAGAATTTCCCTTGTAGTTTTGGGACTTTCTGAAGAAAGTTTCTGCATAAGTACAGAGATTCTCAAAGAATTTCCAAGCACTATGCACCTTTCTTTTAATTCTTCCAGCTTTATTTCCAATGGCTTTTGGCTTTTTCATGTGCAGTGGTTGCTCATAGTAATAACCCCTGAGAGAGAAGGCAGCATAAAGCTTCTGAAAGTATAACAGATGCTTGTAATATCATTGCCCTCTCTACAGGGACTTCTGCAAACTGATTCCTTGCTACACTCAGCATGTTAACATCCAGGAGCAGAATGTTGTTTGTGGAATTTATAATGCAACTAGGGATTCCAAAAAATTGATCCACAGGGTCTTATAACTACAGGAGCTCCAAACTATACGTTATCCATCTGCCTTGACTTTGCTGGTTTTCCAATACAACTCTGTTTGCATTTACAGCCTATTTGGAATAATTTTCTCTTGGTACATCCTTACAAAGAGACTGTGGAGAAGAATTATTATCTGCCAAGCACTGATGTGTTTGGGAATATTCAGCACAAGCTTTCTTGTGTTATTTAAATGAATGACTTCTTTTGTCACCCTTGAAATAATGCATCATCACTTTGGCAACCTCTGTGTGGTGGAAGGTGTGCAGTGCAATGAGATGCAGGAAGAACAAGAGGCAGACAGCAGGGCATACATGATAAATGAGAAAAGTAAGTCATTAGGAAAGCCTGGAGTAAAATCAAGGGGGGCAAAAGAAATATCACGTTGCTGAGGTGGGAAAATGGGGTTGATTTCATTTTTTTCTGTCTTGGTAGATGTCTGGGACTGCTTGCAAAGGCTTAGAGGGAAAATGTTCATGCAAAATGCAGAAGTTCATGAAAAAGAATAAACTCCTCATTTCCAGTGTTCAGTTCTTTTATGACATTATTTTATCCTCTCTGACTCCCTGTTATTTTCCACTGATTTCTCAATCCTTTCTATGAGTAAAATGTACCAACCCCATACTCACACCACCCCTGTGCCAGGCTCTGTATCTGCAGTTATTTTTCTCCTTCTTCCCCATGAGCTCTTTGGTTATAAAAGATGATTTTCAGTCACTGAATCTCTATCCCTATATTCCTGCCACCTCTGTACCCCACCTGCAGACATCAATGAGCACTTGCCATCAGAGCCTTATTTCCAGAATGTCAGCTCCAACACCAGCTCTGCTCTAAGCCCCAACATTTTCTTTGCCTATAGCCTCTACCTGTTTGACATACATAACAAATATATTTCCCTCAGCAATGGAAGAGCTTTTTTTAATATTCCTGATCAAAAATATTATTTCAGGAAAAAAGAAAAAAAACAACCTTCAAACCTATTTTCTTGCATTTGAGTTTTACTTACTCATTTTTTTCCCTGGAGTGGTACCTTCAGATCATGACTAAATAGATGAAATTAAAGGCTTTTCAAATTAATTTTTTGGTTAAAATGATTGTATTGAAAAGTAATGCCTGTAATAGTGTGCAACTCAGAATTAATGTTTTCAGGAATAACGCAAAATGCTCGTTTGCTTGTCAATGAATTATGATTGAAAAATTTAAATGTTATAAGCTTTTGCTGTCCTGTAACTTTGTGGAATTCCAACACCAGTGTATATCTGTGCAACACCTTTGTAGTAGCTTTTTTTCTCTTTTAATTTTTTTTTACTTGCCTAGCTTAAATCCACATATTTTCCTTTTGCTACATATGACTCCCAGTAGGGTTCTTGAATATGTACAATACAAAAATCATAAAATCATAGAATCACAAAATGGTTTGAATTGGAAGGGTCCTTAAAGATCACCCAGTTCTACCCCCTNGGTCCTTAAAGATCACCCAGTTCCACCCCTTACCTGTCCCTGAACACTTCAAGGGATGGGGCAGCCAAGGCTTCTCTGGACAACCTGTGCCAGCGCCTCACCACCCTCACAGGGAAGAATTTCTTCCTAATAGCTAAGCTAAACTTACTCACTTTTTTTTATTATTATTTTTAACCCTATGTACTTTAATTGAAATCGTGGTCTTTGATGAAAATGGCAGTATATGGACAGAACACCTTACTCCTATTTCTATCTGCATCCCTTTTTGTAGGTAGCTGTTCTGTAATCAGTCTATCAATACAGGCAAAGCAGTTCAGTTTTTTAGTGTTACATGTTATGTGTCATTTTCTTGGAATAAATTATACATATAAAAAGCTTCAAACCACATAAGCCTTTGAAGCTGGGGCATCTGCTGTGTACGTGCTCCAGTTAATATGAAGAGCAGTAGTGGTGCCACCATCTTCTCTATTCACTTGTTAATTGGCTGCTTATCTCATCCCCACAAGAAGTCCTAACTCCATTCATCACGAGTTCTTTAACCACTCTGAACACATTAAATCAACCTGCAAATACCTGGATTTCCTCTGCTGTACCTCCTCATCCTACAAAACCACAATATCCAGCATAGCTGGTTTTTGGTCCTTTTTTTCCTTTCCTGATGGATTTCAGATATTGTCCATGCACTTTTAGCTGCTTATCAGGCACTAATCAGAACTCTAAGGTTCTTCATTATCTCAGTTGTACAGTTTGAAGATCACTAGATTGTCTTGCATTGCTTTAACCAACCCATGTTATTTAACTTTAAGAACATATATTCCACTATTCCACTGGTTTAAGAATGCTTCTTGTCTTCTGATTCCCCTCTTTTTTTTTCTTCTTCTTTTTTTTAAATTAAAAAAATGAATATGTTTTAGGGCACTATAAGTGGGATCCACATTTGAGAACCTGTATGACAGCCTCACTAGTTTTGTGAATACTGCATTCTTTTTCACACATACCAGAAAAACAGAATTCCTATGCTACCCCAGTTATTCCCACATCTAAAATACTTTTCAAATTATACTTGCAGAAAGATGTTCCATGGCCAAAACATGTGATGGGATAAAGGCATAATACACATGTAGCACGAGTCTATTTGGGAAGATAGATTACCATCCTCTTCAGGATTATAAAGTCTCTGTTTAGGGATTGCCCTTGTGCCTAGCATGCCAAGTGTTTGTTCATGCTATTTGTCTTCCACAGTCATGGTCTGATTGTCCTGTTTGTGGGATGCTGGAAACTCATCTAGAGCAGAGATGTGTTTGAAAGCCCTTGTGTCTGAGCTTTGGCCTTTTGTATGGTCTCTGTTACCCAGACATGCTACTTAGAGATTTGGGCAATTGACCTTTTAGAGATTTCTGACAACCTGTTTACATTTTCTCAACAACAACCTCTCAAATCCCTTTCTAAATGATGGTTTTGACCTCTGCAATTCATAATAACACCGAAGTATTTACCTATCTGTGCTTCAAAGTGTTTCTTTTCAGGATGAGACTGAGTAGGTAGGGGAACTAATACCACATGTGCAAGCATATTCAGCAAAAAATGTTAATAATTCCACACTGCTGGACGATGATTTGTGGTTTTGGTTTGCCTTTGGTGAGGCCCTGAGGAATTTGCACAAACCCAAAGACAGATAGGCATAAAACAGTGATGAATGAATGGCTCCCTTGTTTTAACCACTAAGCAGCAGCCTCAGTTTACTGATGAACCAAAGATATAAAAATGATATTTATACAACAGTAAGAGGTGCCTTCTCAGGTTGCTTCATCAGCACTGAATTAGCTGTGTTAATGAAGTGTTTGCAGAGGGGCTTGCTGGACTCACTGGATCCAGCTCAGGTCACCCCTAGCACCACCAATATCAGCTGAACTCTTCCCACCTCAGTGAAAGGCATGGGGTTTTTGCACTGTGATTTATCAACACATGCTGCTTGGATGAAATACAATTGTGATTTTTACACTGGCTTTTAAAAATATTTTCACTCTTGAAAAAAGCCTGGTTGACATAGAATATGAGCCACTGAATTATAACACACTATATTTTGCTCAGAGCAGTCTAAATATGCAAATTTATAGGAGGGGAAGTAATATTCTTACTCCTGTTTAGGATGGGTTTGATAGAAATAATTCTCTTGTCACTTGTTACAGAGAAGAAGTAATAATTTTGCTTTGTCTTTAGAAAGGCAAAAACCAGCCATCATGTTACAAAGCAGATTGCATAAATTGGTTGACTTTCAATGCTTCTTTCCCCATAACATCTTAAGAAGAGGAAAAGATTTCTAGTGTCACACCCTAGTTTAATTGATGCAGACCACATCTTAGGCAAGCTCCCTGACCATTCAATTACCATATAAATAAGAATGTGCATATCTCCCCTCATATCAGTATCTTGCTTTTTTGTTGTTAACAAAAATATGTTAATAACTAAGAGCAGCTTTTCATTTGAATAATGATGTAATGCTGCTGTGAATTTCAGATGGCAGAATAAGCCCTTTCTTTAAAAGTTTCCAATTTCCCTGGAGTTCACCAACTACCCCTATCAAGGGGAAAAAAAGGCAAATGGGAGACTTCAAACCTCAGCACCTGATGGGATGCTGCTGTGGTTTACAAATCTGTTTAAGGAGATGAAACATTCAAGTTCTCTGCTGTCTTTTGTTCAGAAGACTGTCATTGATGGAAGAGAGGAAGTGGCCCAGTGGTGTGTGATTTAGTGTAGATCAGGCCTGTTTTTCCTGCCTTTTCCAGGTGGAAGTGATCCTTGGCACAAGGCTGGAAGTTTTCCCCGGGGTTTGTTAGTGTTTAAATGTGATTTCCCAGAGGTGTGTTCAGCTTTCTTAAGTGGTTTAACAGGGTGTCAGTGTTCAAAACTACCCAGCTGATTGGTTCTGCCAGGCCAAAGGAAGCTGCCAAGGTCCCCACAGGGAACCACCTCCACAGCTCCTGGGCTGCCTCTCCAGCTAAAAACCAAACTACATTAAACCACAACACTCCTACAAGAGGTTTTTTTGTCTCACTTCATTTTTCAGCTGTAGGAGGAGGTAAAACCCATTTGCTGGAGAGTCAGGGAATTCCAAAAGATCCTGCTGCCCTGTTTTCTATTGCTTTACCAAACTTTGCACACCAGACATCAAAATGGCTTTGATCCAGCTAAAAAAATCAGTAACACTCCAGTCAAAATTAGAATAATAGTGGGCAACAGCATTAAACCAATCATGAGAGGTCTCTGATTGTGTATGAAGATGTGGTTCAATAGCCAGCCCCTAGGCTCTTCTCATGTTCTTAAGGGAAGCTCCCAGTTCAAACAGGCTTTGCAGTTCTAATCACTTTCCTATTTTAGGATGAAATACAAAGGCAATACCATGCTCCCCACACCTCATTTCTGAAATAATTTAGACTTGAACACTTACTACTTAACAGGATTTTTGAGCATGACAGGGAGGGTGAGAAAAGTGTTTTGAGGCTGCAGTGTGTCTCAGTGCAGCATCCCAGCCTGTATTTCTATACTGAGTGCACAGAAGGGCTCTGTCAGTGGTGCTTACCAGACAGAACTTGCTGTGAGAACAGCAGACTGTTCTGAATCAGCTGTTAAAAAATCAGCTTCCACTAGGTGGAAGGCTCTTCGTTCTGTTTGCTCTTCATCTCTTCCCCAACCTCACTGAGTCCGGGACCTGAAAGCCACTGAGCTTTGATTGCACCCCCATGTCACTTGGAAAAGCACTTGCATTGCATCAAAAATTCACTCTGCAAAGACCATCTTCTCTGTCTGATTTTCTAAAGGTGTACTTTGCAGATCTGTCTGAAAAATCAAACTGTTAATTATTGGCCCCAAATTATATCTATGTTGAAACCAAAAGCAAGAAAAATATCAGTCTTTTCTCAATAATGATTTGTTTGTCCCAAGTGAATTCCTCAAAGTATCTATCTATGTGTTTCTATCCCTTTCAGAGTAGACTAAGAATCTAATCCATTTGTCTTGCTAGAGAGGAAAATAATGTATATTGTATATACAGTTGCAATGGTGCTGATAAAGGAATGTGTCAATAGATATGCTTATATTTGCTGCCATCAGCCTTTGTGCAATAAAACATGCAATGCTGCAATAGTTGTGCTGTTTCATTAGATTTGGAAGGGTTTTCCTGTTGGTGGAATAAGGTTTAGCTTAACTATCTTTATCAAATTGAAAAAAATTAAGTCAAGCAAGCATGACACTGATATAGAAATAAAACAACACATTAAGAAAATGCAGTTTGAGTTCTCTTTATATACCTTCTGGGACATCGGTGTAAACTTGGGTTCCTAATTAAATACATCATTTTGAAAAGCAAACCACATTATTCCATAATAATGTACAGAGAAGTTTCAGCGTAATAGATAGAAGTCAACAGAAGCCATATGGAAAATGAATGGGATTGTCTTGCTTTGTTGCCCATTATCATCTTGTTCAAGTTCCATATGGTGATTGAGCTCTATTTACATAACTTTTTTGTGTAGGCTACTATATTATTTGAGCTGTTAACCAATTAATAAAAATCTACTGCCATATGTGCTGATTGTACTGTTCGCTGTTGTATTTGCATTGGAAATTGATCTGTGAATTCTTGTTCTCTGTTCTCTTCTCTCTCTGGGTGCTCGGGCTGCAGCTGGACCAGGACCCTCTACATTGTTCCTTTTGTTGGATGAGTGTTTTGCTGCCTTGAACCAAGAAGTTGGTTTTTTTTCCCCTTTCCCTAGCCTGGAGGCTGTACCTGGAATCCTCCTGGCAGTTTGTTTTGTTGTTGTTGTTTTATTCCCTTGAATGTTTTTGGCTTTATTTTTTTTCAGTTCATCTGGGGAGTCAGTGGGTGTCAGCCCCAAACCCGAGAAGCTGAACCAAGATGAGAAAGGACACTAAAACCCACCAGTTCCTCCCCTCCCTGAAACCAAGAGAGCAGCCATCATCATTGCCTCCTGGCCATACAGTCTGGTGGGGAGGTTAAGGTTTTGAAATTTCAATATCTAGCAATATCTATTCAATCCTTTTTTGTGCCTTGTGGGCACCCTTTTTTCTTTTTCCTTTTTTTTT
>VXBB01011150.1:277963-335960 GCA_013399915.1 Illadopsis cleaveri | reverse complement strand
CTTTTTTTTTTTCTCCCCATTTTTTTTAGTTTTTTTATATGTTAATGCTCTCTTAAAAGTTTTATGAAGCTCTTTCATGTGAAATGTGAGGTATTGAATGTTTCCTGTAATAAAACTTAGAATTGCTCTAGAGAAGTCACATGGTGTGAGATTGAGTGTATATATCCTCATCTACATGAAGAAAAAAATAAGTTTTAAGTAGTTTTCAGGGCTGAATTAGTTGGAAATTCTGATATTTTTCATTAAAGATGTGTAATACATAAGTGCTTTGAGGAACAACTCCCCTGAAATGAAAAGGGGTCAGTTTATTCAAACCCTTTATTATTAATTAATAGCTTTTAATTTTTTTAGATTGCAGTTTAAAAATAGTTTTATGACACTCTTGTAGTAAGAAGATGGTAGCCAAATGTCAATGAGGTTTTTCCTCTACAACAACTGGGCAGTAGGATTTCTGGGGTGCATTTTTTGTTTTCTTTTCCTATTTATGTTGTGCATAAAATGTGCCACATTGTGATGATAGCTTCCTTTGTTTATTTTTGCAGGGCTGACCCAAGGATCATTTAATCCTTCAAGAATCTGTTTGCAAGGTTTGCATAGACTTGTTCCTAAGGGGAAACATGTCTGAGGTTGACTATGAGAAATTAGCTGAAATAGGTAAATACTTTTATAACGTTTCGAATTGCATCTGGGTAGAGTTAAAAGTGATTTAATAGAGCATCTTCAGTAAATGAGTCTTTGCCCACATTCTTGGAGCAATCCAGTGTTAGTTGCAGCTTCTCTACTGATGTGTGCCCTATTAAAGCCATTAGGGTTGAATGTTAGTTTAACACATGCAGCTTTTGTGAATTACTGCTGGATGCTCCTAGTGCAGCTTTGGGCTATTGGAACATCCCCATCATCACATCCCTCCAAGGAGACAAGTATGGAATGAGTACAGAGCATTGCATGTTACTTCCAAAGATGTTAATTGAGTGGAGCAATGTCAACCAAGGCATTAGGGGCTCATAATTTGGAAATACCTGCATTTCTTTACTTCTTTTTTTTTCCCCCCCTTGAGTTTTTGAAGATGCCAGGCTGAAGCCCAGAGCAAAGATCTTCCAGATCTTGCCCAGCCTGCCTTGATCTCTGCCTCCCTTTCCCCATCCCTTCCCTTCCCTTTGCTCTGATTTCACCACTTCATGGCTTCCAGGAGCAGCTAGCTGACATTTGTACTTCTAGGGACTGATACAAAATCCGTGGAAAGCAATTTTCATCCTCAGACTTGCCAAGCCCTGGCTCAGGCTCCTCTCATTGCCTGCTGAGGTGGGTTAAACAGCACTAATGGTGTGGGTAGTAACAGAGGATCCTCTGCTACAGCCTGTGGAGCAATGAACTCCTCTGTCATTTGCAGCAGAAAAACAGAGCTGAGCTCTCCTTCAGTTCAAAACATTGAATCTTCTTTCTTATTGATATCTATCATGAAAAATCATTCGAGCTCCACTCCCCTTGTTCTAATGGGAAAAAGAAAAGAAATAAAAATAATGTATAAAGAATTATCTCACTAACTTAGGGCTGTCTAGCTTTTCAGCAGGTATGGTTAATGTTGGGATTTCTGTAGATCATGTGAACAAATACAGTACAAATAGGTGTGCATATTTACTTTGCTTCTCTGTGTCTTTGGAACGTCTCAAAGTCAGATTGATTGTTTCTTTTGTAGTTTTGAACATACACTCCATTTTTAATAGCACAGCTCCCACCTCACGTTCCCACAGATAAGCAGCTAGTATTTATTTTTCTCTTTTCTCTCTGAAACTTTCTTGCCTTAGGTGGTTAGAGTGCCCAGACATGAGGGGAAAAAAAAGGGCAAAAATCCTAATAAACAAAATAGTACTTTACTTGTTCTGAGCTTTAACAAGATTTAAATATTTTTAATAAGAAAAAATTGTGGAATTTATCTACTGTGTTATGTTTGTATTATTACTCTTTCCAGCTCTTGGGAAAAAAGCATTCAGTAAAGTGAAAGAATACTTTCTCAGTTAAGGTTAGTGTAGCTTTTTATATATGATAAGCTTTAAAAAAAAGAAAAACATACTTTCTGTAGATAATAGGAGTTTAAGCAGAGTTTAACAAGATATATAGTATAACAAAAGTTTTTGTGTATATGAAGAGGACTCTAATGGTGTCTCTCTAAAGGCAGATTTTTTTCCTGTAGGACTGCTGATTTATTTTCTGAGAAGGCTTTTATGTGAATTCAGACGTAAGGAAATTTAAAAGTAGTACACATGTTGCTGACTCCTTTGTGTTTTGGAGAAGTCCAGCCACTGGTGGCATTTTTCATCCTTGTGAAATGTGGTTTTGGTACAAATCATGTTAAAAATGTGACAATAAGGCCTTCATATGGCTGTTTGCAGGACAGAAAGATACTGAGAAATTGTGAATGGAAAGCATTCCAAAATATTTAATACAAGTTTTTCTGTAACAGTTACTAGCTGCTGGTACATAAATCTGGCTGAAATTGTTATTTTCTCTGCCCTAGTGTGCCTTGTATGCTGGTCAGGGAACATGGAATATGCAGATGATGAGAAGACAAAATGTTCTAGTACTCTTTAGTGTGACACAAATAATGTTACAGATCATAGATCAATGGAATACCAGATTGGAAGGGGAGATTAAGGATAATGTGGTCCCACCTTTCTTAGCAAAGGCACAGTTTAAGACAAAATGGCCCAGCACCATGTCCAAGTGCTGACTCTTCCAAGTGTTCAATCTGATAGATAAAAATGGTAATTCTACCTTAATAAAACCTGCAGGATAAAACCAGGTAGATAGTATATGGCAGGTGGTGCACCATAAAACATTAGTTTCTCTCTTTTTCTGTGGCTTCTCTCAAGCCACCAAGACACTTGTGTATTAGTTTCTATTACTTAGCCCAGATTCTGTTCATTTGGATATGTACTTAGTCTGAGCTTTTTTTGAACCTTACGACAATCTGAAAAAAAATTTGGTGTGAAAAAACCCAGGCAAACAAACTTGAAAAGTCTTGGAACAAGACTGGTTAACACTGCGTTGCTGTGTTTCAGTATTGAGTAGATTTTAATTGTAATATCTAGTTCAGAATCTCCTAAAGCTGGGACAAGGCTTCCCATTTTATTGGGATTTTACTGGGCTTTTGAGCAGAAATTTACACCCTTGCTCGGCCTCTAGCTGGAGTATGTACTGGATGGACATTTGCCTGCCTTGCCTATTCCAGGCTTGGAAGGTTAAAGCATTTCAGGGGGACAGTGGATTTTGGGGGAGGTGAGGTGGAGACTTGTTTGCAGTTTGCTGCCTTTATGCAAGCTGTGAATCTGCTGTGGAGAGTGTTCGTATGAGGTGTTAATGTGGAGTAGCTGGCAGCAGGCTGAAGCTTCAGCTTCTCTGTTTGGGCGACCTTGAAATAAAAGGCAGGAAATTGTAGATGGATCTACGCAGATAAAGGGAGTGTAGAAAATGATGAGACACCACCAGCAGTCATGAATAGCAAGGTCTCAGCATGCCAGCTGTCCAGTCACAGAGATTTTTGTGAGCATCACAGGAGATACTAATCTTAAGGAGTGGGTGAAGGTGGAGATGGGGTATTGAAGAGTTTCTTTTCCCACACAAGAGAAAGCGTAAAGAACAAGAAGCTGATTTGTAACTGCAATGAATAGTGATAAAGGCCTGTGGTTTTGTCAAACTGAGTGAAAATTCAACCATTCAATAATGTTTCAGAGGCAGAAGTTTTTCTCTGTTCATGAGCACTGAAATGTGTTCTTGCTTGCTCTTCTAGAGCTGCAGAAAGATGAAATGGAGGATACACACTCAGAACAAGGAGAAACATTTCTGCCTCCGCCAGCGGAGGATCCTGAGCTAAATATCAATCACCCATACTATGATGTTGCAAGACATGGCATCATCCAGTTGGCAGGTATGTTTGGGAACTCCTGTGGTTTTACCTTACCACACACATTACCACCTTTTTCTCACTGTACTCAAGGTGATTCATAACAATCATGTTGATTCTTTCAGCTTTCATCCTGAAAACAGCCGACTAGTAATATGTGAACTTAGTGCACTTGTCTGTCGATGAATTATGAGCCTAATATTTCAAATTAAACTTGCTTTAAAATATAACTGTAGCAATATCTTATCATCTAAGGCCTAACTGTGACTATAACACCCCTCTACTTCATTTGTGATAAGCTGTTTTGTTTGCCAAACAAAGAGTTGTGTAGCCACACTAAATCATTTTTGTTGTCTGCCCTGCAAACGGTGTGCAGCCAAAGAGATATGGGTTGAACTAACAAAAGGCAGACAGGAAACAGTTTGCATGAATTTAGACTGCATTTATCAACTGGATTTCTCTTGTGATTTGGAGAGAAGTTATGGATACACAGGATATTTCAATATTGCATCCTTTAATGTTTACAGTCACTGATTTTTAAAATATTCTGGCAACATATAAGACATGCAGTCATATTTAGGATATAAAAAGCACCTCTTTAAAATGTGCATTGCCTGCATTTTTTTCCTTTTGGCTTGTTTTTGGTATAAATGTTCTTGATAAAATAACAATAATCACAATCCTAAACTAAGGAAATTAATAAAATAAGAAACAAATAGTGATATTTAATCTTCATCCTAATGATGTCTAAGATTGTGTTGTATTGTATACATGTTTTGTATTTTACACTTTGAGTACATAAGCCTAGGTTACAATTTTTCAGGAAGATGATGGACCCAGGTTATAATACATAGGTACCTTCCTGATATTGAGCCATAAACAGGATGACTCAGGTAAACATCAACTTTATCAAAGCCAGTGCTCTAGGGCAGTGAAATCTATGGTAATTTGACTTCTGACTGAGAATGGAAAGAGGATTTTACCCGTAATCAAATCCAACCTTTGGTGTGCTTCTGGTTTAATTTCACTGGTGCAAATTTTGCCTGAAATATTGGATTACCTCTGATGGTTTTGTCCTTAGCACTGCAGTCTTTTGTAGAAGAAAAAAATTCCCTGGCCATCCATGTTTAAGCCCAGAAAAGAGTGACTTTACCTGCAATTTCAGCCAGGAACACTTGATGGGGGTTTGCTAGTCTGCTGAACAATTTAAATGCAAAGCACAAGCCAGTGCTGTGCTTCAGCCTCCTGTGGCTGCAGCCTCCAAAGTAGCTCCAAGGTGGGGTGCAAGAGGAGCAGGCAGAGGTGTGCAATGAGGGCAGAACCCAGGAATGGTGAGATCATAGCCAAGGATGTGCTTCACCTCCACAAAACAGGACCTCCCTACCCCACTGTTAACTGATATGGAGTCAGGACTAAATGTTTTCTGGGTTTACATTCAAGTAAGGAAAAGATGAGCTCTTCAGAAATCCTTCCTTTCTTGGAAGATGACAGTTCCTTTGGAAAGAAATAGTTTTTAAATTGTTTGTACCGAGTTTGTAATGGATTTCATACATTTGAGTAAGACAAAGTATAAGTTCAGTGTTCAAAATCATTGCTGTGTTAAAGCAATTCAGAAAGCTGTTCATTCATTTTCTATTCATTGATTGAAAGACAATGAGATGTATTGCTTGAAATGACTGAAGAAAAAAAAGATTTCAGGTGGAAATATTTGCAGTAATTTATCCATCTATTACAGTCATCTAGTTTCCAGCAGTTATTTAAAAAAAGACCAAACCCACACTAGAATTCCTTCTTGCTCTTCATAAATTAAAATTACTTATACCTGATTTCCCTAACAATAGCTTTGACTATATGCAAAGGAGATCTTTTGAGTTGTATTCATACGGTGTGAAAATATAATTTAAAAAAAGAGAACATTCTAAAAAGATATAAACTTTGTTAGGCTTAGTTATGTCATGAATCCCAGTGTGCAGCTGACAATTCTAAGCATATGTAAATGGAACAGGGCTATTGTGCTGGTTCTTTTTATTTCTGTTTTGGGAGAGAAGTTTCAATCTGTTCGCCTGAAAGCAGAGTCAGGATTATTTTTCTTTGTGGCAAAAAGGAGGGGACATATAAACATACCAGATGCATCAAATTTCCCTATTTTCTGCGTTCTATAATATGATTGCAGACAATTTTTGAATTTGTGCTTATTTTGTAGGAGTCTGTTTTTGCTGCTTGTGCTTTTATAAACTGCTAGTGACATTCTTTCATGCATTAAACAGAAATTTTAATGGAATCCAAATCCACCATTATTTTAGATCTTCATTTTCCTCCTTAGCCTTTTCTTGCTTTCCTGTTTAAATTTAAATATTTCAGGTATCCAGGTCTTTGTAGAGACTGTCCATTTTTTTTTCAAGGTCTAGTTGATGTTATGCCCCTTTTTGATTTTGAACCAATGCAAAGTAAGTTTGTAATTTAGGTTTTTTAAAGTGTAAGGAGAAATTGTAGTGAATTGTCTAATTAGCCTAAAGGTACAAGTTCTAATAATTTTCAGTCATATCAGAGACAACTTTGCTACTTCTTGCAATACCTTCAGGAGCAGATCTGTGGTCTGTAGATTGCAGTGTCACAGGAAAGGACTGTGTTTAAAGATATGTTTTTTTTAATTCTTCTTAAAAGATTTACTTTGTTCAGTTTTTGAATTTCCAAAGTGTGTTCCTGAAACCAGTATTTCTGATTTTATCCCCTGAGTGCCCTTTTGGGGAGAGCAACAAATCAACTGGACATACCCAAGACCTGGGCACATTTCACAAAGGAAGCTGAAGGCTCTGGTTCCTGACCTATTTGTAGTACAAGAGCAGATTTTAATGTGGGCTTTGCACTTTACAAAGCATGTCCAAATAATTTGGGTGTCATCATGTTTTCCTCTTAGCAGCTACAAGAGAAGGCTCCAAGATAAAGGCTGCTATCTATGGAAAACATTTCCTGCCCTAGTGAAGAGGAAACTTATCTGAGTGATAGAAACTTTGGTTCAAATCCTTCAGGCAGGAGTTAAATTTGGATTTTCCAAGTTCTGCACGTATTTTTCTCAGAATGTGAAAGGAAATAAATTCTTATTTACTGCATTTCTCTCTTTGAACATCAGACTGTAAGTTACAGCATCTTTTTAAAGACAAAACTCAGTTAATGATGTCCAAATATATGGACATGCCTTCTTGCTGAACTTGAAAACGTATAGTGCTTCTCCTTTAAACATCATTTCTTGGGCAAAAAGACTTGCTAAAATAAATGATGACTTAAAGTGGCAAATTCAGATGTGAATGTGAATTTATTTTAGGTTTGGGTATCCCGAAGGTACAGCACAGGTCGTTCTAGACCCAAATAGACCTCATGTAACAGAAAAGCCTAGGCTGTTACCCCTTTACCAAATCAATTTAAATTATATTCTGTTTCTATTTGACTATTCTGTTGTTTCTTTGCTTTCCTTAAATTTTCTTTTATGCTTTCTGTGAATTATCAGAATAGTTGGTTTTGCATCACTGAAAGTGGTTTTGATGTTCAGCACCCCTTTTCAAACTGGTCCAGAGACTCAGCCAGACAGAGCTGTATGGACATCAGAGAGGCTGACTTCAGGAATGGCTTTAACTCATCCTCATTTCAACTTACCTTACATACCTTAAGAAGAGAACAGATGGAATGTAAATAATTAATTACATCACAAGCCAAGCAGTCTCTTTGCTTTCATCTGATCTGAAAAAAAGTCTTATGGCAAAGTATTTTGCTTATACAAAGTTTAAGAGACAAACTGCTCATGGAGAAGTCTTTGATGAAGTATCTTGGCTTTCTGAGGGGAATAAGCAGATTCCTCATGGGTGAAGTCTTCCTGAAAGTTTGCTTATAGTCATACCTGTTTAGGAAGACCTCTGAGCATGTACTTGATTGGAATTGCAGTTTTAGCACTTTCCAGAATTAGCCTGGTGCAGTACAGCTGCAATCCCCTCAAAGAAAGTTGGTTTCTAAGTACACATGGACATGAGTAGAATCCAGAGGAGCGAATGCAAAGAGGAAACTTTGTGAAATCAAAAGTAGTTGACTCTTGAAATGTAAAAATTTTGTTGGTGTCATTCTCCATGTTTCCATGGTGGTTCTGGTCTCTGTCACAAAGAACAAACATTACAGTGACTGTTTTAATACTTCATCCTTAAGTTGGATAATATATGATGCATTACATCTTCATATCATCAGCTGAGGTGACCAGTGCCAGGGAAAGAGGACTCATCTCTACAGCTGCAGTTATAAGCTTCTCCTGTTAATATTGAAACTCAGCTGTGTTGTCCTGACTGTTTTTTTCTTAACTGGCTAAGAAGTTGGCCATCTTGGGGGGACAGAGACCCACAGTGAATTAATTGTGGTTGTATTTACTGTCCATTACTCAGTATAGGCAAAACAGAGATGTTTCGCAATGATTTCTTGATGACCTTGTATTTCTGTGAAGTGTAGAGAGTCGGAAGCTTGAAAGCACAGTTTGTCTCACCATTTAGCAAAGTGTAATTGAGGTTTAAGTTCATTTTCCCTAGCTTAAATTCTCTTAAATAAACAAATAGGAGAGCAAGTATTTTCACTGGTGTGGCAAGTCCCTTGGATTTTGACCCTATTCTTTTTCCATTGAAACCCATCAGAAAACTTCCATTGACTTGAGGATCTTGTTTTGCTGTAAAGTGATCATAACAAGCATCAGTGAAGTAAAATATTTCACTTTTCACTTGTAAAATAATCATGTTTAATACCAACAGAACAAAATATCTTGGAAAAGTAATGTAAAAATTACAGCATTTGAAATATCTCATTTAAGAACTGGAACTCTCATTAGGAAAAAAAAATCTTTCCATTCGTAGGAAGCAGTTAGGAAGTTTTATGCCATCCAAATTCTTAATTAAAAAACAATACCGTCCTCTTCACCTCTTGCCCTTCCCTGTGTCTTAATGTAACATTTTTTCCCACTGCCAAGTTTGATATCCAAAGTGATGTGTGATTCATGTCTGTTTCAGTGAAATCCAGAGAAATAAAACTGCAGGAGATAGGTTAGATTTTAATGTATGTAAATCTCTGTGTGGACAGCCCACTCTCCACACCTATCTTTACTCACCAAGCACAGGGAGGAGAGTATTTGTGTGCTGTGTTTCCAGGAGTGACTCCATGGCCACACAGCTGACAGTCCTGAGCCTGAGCACGTTTTCTATGGAAGGTAGGAGAAATTTTGATCTGAAGATGTCTGGTGACATGACATTAAACTGGGTAATAAAGTAGGTTAACACAACATCAAGGAGCAAAGCTGAAAATGCAGTTCATTTTTCCTTTGTTCCTGGTAGAAAAAGAGGCACCTTTCAGTTTTAATTTGCAGGGAAATATGGTTTTCCAGTAACAAAATACACTCTGTGTGTGTTTGAAATCAACAAACTCCCAGTAACACTCTTCTTTGCATTTGCCACTCCCCATTTTACTTTTCAAACTTTCATGTCTTTGGGTGAAAATTCTGTCCATAGAATGCAGACTGCGTTGGACTGGAAAGCAAATGTTCTGGCACATGCAGTAGGCATTTTCCTAGGTCACTGCCCTCCTGAGGGAGCTTTACTGTGCTCATAAAAATTATTATTTCTAACAGATAAAATATTAGGAGTGCATTGTAACACAGCAATTTTTTTTTTCACAGACAAGCCATGATTTAAAAAGCAATCATATTAATATTTTAATTTTAATACATCATTCCTATTAGTGCATGTTCATTATAATGTCTTTATAAGTACTCTGAGAATATAAAAAAAGACACTTAAATAACTTCAGGAAATAAGCTATGGTCTGTTTAAGAGCAATATGCTGGCATATATGTACCTGGGTACATATGATTGTGGTGTTGCATGCTCTTTAGTGGTGCTCAAGCTCTTTACTTAACCCAGGAGTCAGAATTTATTTTTAATGTGCGAAGGGACATTTGGCCTTGTGGTGTGGAAAAAAACCCCTTTGAGGAAGATTAAATAAAAATAAGTAGCCAGCCAAAAAAAGAACAGGAGAAAAGAGTCAGCCAGCAGAGAAATCTATATTTTGTCTAAAACTATAGGACTGGAGTAATAGGTACCAAAATTCAAGCTGAGATAGATCTTTAGAGGATGTTAAAGCAAATAAGAAAAGGTTCTTAGGTTTTTAAACTTTAAAAGAAGAAAGAAGTGATCTTCTGTGAAATAAGAGTGGGGTGGCTATGAGAGATAATCCAGGTGTAGCTGTCAAGCCAAATTATTCCTTCATTGGTTTTTCTCAGTAAAGACAATAATGTGGATATCTTTAGGAAAGCTTTTTAAGTCCCCTGTGTGATGTTCATCTGAAATTCACCGTATAATTTTTGTCACTTGGGAAAAACATGTTCAGGTTGGAGCAGAATAGAGAACACCAATGTCAGGGGAGAAATAGAAGGTGTGACCTGTGTACAAGCAGTAGAGGATGGGCTGGGAGGGAATGTGGTTGTTGCCTGGAGTCCTTTGGGATGATACATAGTGCTGAAGGAGAAGCACTGCTTCAGCTGAGCGATGTTGTCACAAGAACAAATTTGTACAAATTGAAAATGGCTTTCAGACTGGAATTGAGAAAATGGGTTGCTAGTTGTCAAATCAGTAAGCAGGAGGAGCATGAAACAGAAAAAAAAACCTAACTGGTTTTTAAGATAAAGCTTGACAAATCAGTGGAGGTATTATCTGGTGCACTTCCTTGTGATGACACAGGATTGGAATAGATAATGCAGCAGATGTCTCCCAGTCCATGTCCATATGTGAAAAGTAATTGCTAATCTCATCTCTTCCCTCTCTTTTCCTCTTTTGGCACCTAAAATGGAATGGGTTTAAATAGATGCTGTCCTATCATGACTGTTGAACTGGAGAAGGATAATACAGGATTTTTTTCTTAGTGTGAAATACATCAGGTGAGGACAGCCACCTCTTCCTGAGCTGAATGATGGAAAACGTGTGTTTGTAGTGCTGGAAAGTGTTTTGTTTGTGCAGATCAAGTAGTTTGATCACTATTACAAGTTAGCATGGTTTGATATGTCTGAAGCTATTCTACCTAGTTGTCGTAAAAATGCTCATACGATTTTATGTATTCATTGGTTGATTCTGTTGCAGTTTAACTTCCCCCATTTTAGTCTTTTTACTTGTTTATTCATTACAGCTACTTAATTGGGGGTGAAAGGGGAATAACAGAATTGTAAATAATAACCCTATTTCTTGACTTTCTTGTCTTCAAAGTCAAACTTTGATGTTTCAGTGATAATAGAAGCAAGATATTAAATATCCTTTAGTTAGAACATGGAAATTAGACCAAGAATGTATCAAGTGTGATTAATTCAGTCTGTTTTCTGGAATGTTTCTGTATTGCTTTAAAAGGAATGGTATCATTCATGTAGATATAAGTTAAAATCTTAACAGTTCACTGTCTCCAATGCCAACTGACCTTTAGTATGAGCATGACATAACCTCTATTTGGCTTTCCATGTAGTGGAACTTGGCTGTGTGATGGGCATGGCACAAACACCAGCCTTGTCTGTACAGTGTGGGTGAAGCTGTCATGAGTCAAAGAGCAAATGAACTTGAGTGCACTGATATGTGCTTTATCAGAGGGACTAAGGGATGTAAACCTACACGTCTTTAGGTTGGGCAAATCATTCTTGTGTGCCTTGGTTGTTGTGTTTTAATGTGATCATAGGGTAGCAGTGCTTCTGAAAGAGAGTATCTAAGAGAGCTTAAGTTGGTTAACAACATCCAGCTTACATGTGTGACAAAGCAGATGCCCAAAATGTTTTGTGTTCTAATCAATTCCAAAAATAAACATGAGGAGTTTGAAAACGTTATTTCCAAGACTACTAGGGAAAGCAGGCCTGTTTTCTTCCACAGCTGAATGTTCCAGGGGGACCTAAGTGTTCCCTGTCTGGAGCTGAGCAGCACCACCACCATTTGCATATGACTTTCTGAGCTTTGCCCAGCTTTGTGCAGGTAACCTGTGACTGGGCAGTGAAGTTTGACAGGATGCTCTGGGTAATAATAGGAGATAGAGGTAGCCCCACATATCAGAAGATCCATGCCATTCTTTCAGATACCTGAGGTCTCATAAGTACCTGAGTATTGTCTTTACGAACTGTTTTTGTTTACCAGGTGATGACAATTCTGGAAGGAAGGTGATTACCTTCAGTTGCTGCCGTATGCCCCCATCCCACCAGCTCAATCACACAAGGTTGCTTGAGTAAGTTGCTTTTAATCTCCTGCATGGACTACTTTACACTTTTATATATGAAATTCTGTTAGCTTGCTTCCTGGGGAATGAGCTTTCAGGGAGGAGAAGCAATAGGCAAGGAGTGAAATGAAAAATGGATGCAAGACCTACTAGTGTTAATATTATGTGAATGAGATGTGGATTTAACTGCCAGTTAACTCACCTGGAGTCTCTGTTGGAAGAAGCAATTCACTGTGTACTTGCTGTATTGATTTTATTGACAAATTCTTACTGTATTTAAAAGGAATAATTCATGATGTGGGCCAATGAAAGAGCAATTCTAGTAATTTAGTGCTGTGTACATATGTTCTCCTGAATAGCTGTGTTTGCTTTAATTTGCTATACTTTACCTAAGTCACTCAGGAAGAGTATTGTTTAGTTATTTGCATCCTAGTGGGGTGTCTGTTTCATAAAATCAACTGCATTACGTTCAGTACATTATGCTTAACATTTTCATATGCATATAATTTCAGGGGTTTTGTGTTAGAAGGGGTGAAAATATGTAAATTAACAACATTCTTCCTTTTAAACTTGCTGCAGCAAAGTACCAGGACATTTTTCTGCCTTGTAGTTTGTCACTGCAAGGAGTTCTGTTTTGTCCTGAGAGTCCTGTCCTTATTAAGCATTTAAACCTATTTGGAGTTCTTGTACAGCCTCCATTGCCAAAATGCTTGAGCACCTTTCAAACACCACTGCTGAAAAGGACAAAAATGCTGTTGTTTCAAATTCTCAGAATTAGAGAGGGATTAAAAGACGGGTTACTTAAGAAATTATTTTGAAAGTGTGTTGCTTCATTTTTTATGCTCTTCACAACACATTTTGCTGTATGTTAGACCACACCAAGTTCACTTGGAAAATCTGTCCAAAGAGAGAACTGAAGGCAAGTGTTGAATGTGAAGGTAGAAATATAGCTATCAAGTGATCTGGTTATAGGTAATTAGATTCAGATGTTGAATTCTGAGAAAAAGGTGTAGGAAAAGAGTAGGCCCTGATTGCTAGGTATTTTGTGATGAAGTCATTTAAAGAATTGATTTGGTAAAGCTTTTGTAATGTCCCTGCAATTTTGTTACAGTCTTGGAGCAGGTAATTGACTGTAGAAAAATACTGGTTATTATATGTCCCCAAAACACTCTGTTATTTTTAAAAATACATGTTTACTGGATGCAATGTAACAAGGAATTTACATGCTGTAAAATAAAGCACCAGGCACTCTTGTTTGCAACCATATCTCTTTAGGTATATTTTAGTTTCAAACTCTTAAGGTCTTGATTGACTGTCACTACTATTTTTCCATTAAAATACCACTAATACTTAAATCAGGGATCAAAACAGCATTATATTAATTGCAGTGGCAATCCTTTTCACAAGATACTTGCAGTCTAAGATTTACAGTACGCTGAGGGAACAAGATGTGGGAGTACTGGGTAAGAAGTGAAGAGCTTTTCTATGCAAAGGGAGACAGTCAGAGTGTTCTTCACACTTGCAGATAGTCACAGCCCAGTAAATGGCACATGGAACTATCTGCTTTATTAAATGAAAATCACTCACATACAATTAAGAGCAACAGTTGGGGCTGTTGCAGAATAAGAAGACAGCATTGAGAATAACATGAGAAATTTGAAATCTGACACAGCAAGAAATGAGGCTAGATTGCACTGCTCCATCATTGCTTTATTTGAGTCATTGAGCTGTGTAATAGGCCATCCTGTGTTCTCAATTGTAGAAGAAAGGGAATGAAAATAATCTTAAACTGCACTGTTAAAGAATGAACACACAGCAATCTGCTTATAAAACATGCAGTACTGTTTCAAGATGGGATACATAGTGTAGTTCTTTAATTTTAAGGGATTTAAATTAAATTTAAGGGAAATGGTGTACAAACTCAGTCCTCACAATGCAAACAAGGGAAAGACAAATATATTCAAGAAGAGCAGTTTACCTAGGGGTAATAAATTTTTCAAGGATTTAGAAACTTCTAAATAAGGAGGAAAGCCCAAAACATATTCTTTATTGTATTGAAAATGCAAAATGGCATTGTTTGCTTGTCTAAATGGCAGGACATTACAAAGGCTGAGAAAAGCAAAATAAAAGTTGCTTTTAGTTAAAATGCATCTCTTAAAACATTTCTTGGCAAACACAGTCCCATATCGTCTTCATTTTTAAGTGATTCATGAGCACCATAGTTTTTGTAACTAAATATTTTCTCTAAAATTTCAGGCATTGCAGTGATGTGGAATTATTTGCCACTGGAACAAAATGAACTTCTTAGATAAATATTTTGAGGCAAACATGAATTTGCAGTCACTAGCATTCTGTGCAAAAATAGCACATTTTCTTTCCCAGTTACTGCTTCATAAACCTCATCCAGTAAACTGTCTTTAAACCAAAATGTTGTCTTTCTCCTCAGGTACTTAAAGTATACTCTGGACCAGTATGTAGAGAATGATTATACAGTTGTGTACTTCCACTACGGCCTGAAGAGTCTGAATAAACCATCTCTGAAATGGTTGCAAACAGCCTACAAGGAATTTGACAGGAAGTAAGTCTCTAAAAGACTTGATTTGCTCTCTGTAAAAGATTGTGTCATGTCTATAACTAACTTCCATGGAGGAAGTTAGGTGGATCTGTCGTGATTAATTAACTGAGTTCACTTTGCCATTGCAAATTCTAATAATGATGTCAGTGCTGTTGGTTCTTCTCTTAAGTGTCTGCAGTGGTTATCCAAAGGTATGAAAAGCCAGGGGAACAAAACCAAGATCTGTGGTTGGATGCACCTGAGCTTTGGAGTATTGATGGCTACAGTTCAGGGCTTCATGGAGTAGTAGTTGGTTAGGGTGTAGTTGAGGCCAAAGTTCTTGGATAAATTGCATTTTAATAGTGGAGACCAGAATTGTGCTGTTTGTTCCCTGAAAGTGTGAAGTTACTGATGGAGCAGCCAGTTCCTATTGAAGTCAGTCTTTTACTTGTCTGCACCTTGTAACTTGTTTGTAAGTTGGCCCCGGGAAAGCAGCATGACTGAATATGGGTAGTACAGTGTAACTGTTCTTTCTAGGACTGGGTAAAGGAGAAGAAATGCAAAGGTCTGTTATATTTTGTCTTTGGCAAGAGGTCTGGACGGCAATACTGGGTTTTGACATGCACTGACAATTCCAGAACAAAGCATTGCACTGTTCTCCTTTTGGGAGATTCTTAAGCTGAATTTAGAGTTGTGGGGAGAAGCAGTACAAGATCAGTGTCTTTTTTGTTGGCTTTTTTTTGTTGCCTACAAGTGCATGGTGAGACTCTCATTTATTCCAAAAATCTGTCTCTATTCCCCCATCCTGACCCAGAAAACAAAATGAACAGAACACAGAGGCTCGGGTCACTAGTCAGAGCCTGTCGTTTTATTAACAGTTGGAACTTCTTGGCACATTGTCATTGACACCTCAAAGCAAAATTCCCAGCCAAGCATGTATGGGGTACTGTACTAGCCAGAGGGGAAAAAAAAAACCCCAATACAAAATTCGCCCTTTTCAGACTTCTGGGGTCCAAGGAAAGGGAGAACAGATGAGAGTACAAAGGACGAGAGTAATTAGCCAGCATCATGAAAGCAAATGTTGAATAGGAGTAGTTTCAAAAGAATAGATCTTGCTTTGAAGGTTCACAGCAGAGGCTCAGTAAAGTCTTTTGGACATTGTAATCTAGGAAACTGAAGCACATAAACTTCAAGGTGCAAAACAAATTTACAATAGAAACGTTAGTAAAGCAACTCAGGTGTTTTGCTTGTTAGTTTTTCTTGTGGATTTTGGGCTCTTAGGCATAGTAGTGCCAGTTGCACAGGGATAAGTTGTTTGCTTGTGTGTGGCAGTGGCTTTGTGAACATACACAGTGCCTGTTTCACTCACAAGTGTACGGGCCCAATTAAAAACCAAAAGGAAAAATTCATGTAATTCCTGAGCTTCCTGATTCCCTTTTCCCCCTCTTAGCATAACCTGTCTCAAGAAGATTTTTCTTAGGAGTTCACGATCATATTTTTCCCTGATCGTTGTCCCTACTGGGAAGCAAACTTGGCAAAGTAATAAGCAAAAACCTATATATAAATGCAGGATATTCCAGTATGGATGTCTCAGTTTCATTTTGCAATACTGTTGAACAAAAGAAGAGTCTTTTTTTGCTGCCTGGTTTCCATTTCAGTTTCAGCCAACTGGAATCTATTGTTTAGGTATCATGAAATGGCACTGTAGATTCAAGCAAAGCAATAATGAAGGAAGGTTTTGTTTCATACAAAAGGGACAGTGCTTTATCAAATGACTAGCAGTTGGCTTCACCTTTAGTAATTTACTAGCAAAGCAGGACAAAATTAGTGGTAAAATTAAAGAATTAGGTATAAATCCTGTATCTGAAAATGTTAAATTTTTTTCCAACATGAAAGTCCTGCAAGCAGAAAAAGATATGAAAAAAGTAATGCCTTTAATCAAAGGTTTCTTTATAGATCCTTCATTCTCCTGTAAGTATATTTTTCAAATTGCCTAATTTCTCCTCTGTCTCTCTGATATTAAATCTGTGAGACAGCAGACACTGGTTAGGAACATAATAGTTAATTAGGCCTATTGTCAAAACTGACCACTTTTTAAAATTGACTTTTGTTTGTTTGATTGGGTTTTTTTTTTTTCATTTTACATTCAATTTCTTCTGAATTGGGTCTTTTTAATCTACTTGGATACTGTGTAATATGCCTGTAATAATAACTTTCCATTCAGTTGTAGCTATTCAGTTCTACCATCTCCAGCATTTAACATTTTTCTAACAATTTCATTTTCTTTTCCTAGGTATAAGAAAAACCTCAAAGCACTCTATGTTGTCCATCCAACCAACTTCATAAAAATTCTGTGGAATATCTTTAAACCTCTTATAAGGTACTTGGCTGTTCACTGAACACATTATTCCCATTTAGTTCAAGGATGGTTTGTTCTCTAATAAGTTGCTTTTAAAAAGGCTTGAAGTAAAAATATGTCAGGTAACAGCCCAATACCCATTTAAACTCTTGAACTAACAAGTAAGGTGAGCTTAAGCTTGGAAATGAATAGGGTAGAGCTCTTTTCTTTCTAAGAAAAGGGAGCCTCAATTCCTAGTAGTTTTGCTGGTGTGTTAAAGTAAATATAGCTTTTAAAGCATGGTCATTCTGTGGACTATGAATGACTTTTTTGTTGTGTTTGACAGCACTTAGGGAAATGGAACTGTGTGCATGACTGGAGTTACTGGGTGATGCAGTAAAGTGGATGATGAATGGTCAACCTTTGGGCTGATCAGAAGTGTTGGGATGAATAGGACTGACACTGCTTATGTTCCCAAAGTTAATGGAATTTGAAAAGGAGGATATAATGGTAAAGGTGATGTATTTTACTGTGTGTGCTTTTCCTTTGCGTGGTAAAAATTGGTGCTACCTCCAAGGAACCACCAGCAATGGGCAGACACTGCCAAGTGCAAGAATGGTGGGGCTTGCTCAGCTTCTGCTTCACAACTTTTGTCACTTTCAAAGAAATTCTGATATTTTTCAAATCATATTAGGAATATTCTTGGGGCTGCAAGGTGGAAACAGCTAATCTTGAGAAGCCAGAATGAGCCAGGCAAAAATTTCCACTAGAGAAACTTGCAATCAGTTCAGGTGCTGAGAGTTAGAAAGCTGATAAAGTAGAAAAGGGAAATTTAACTTCTGGACAGATCAGCTAAGGTGCATGTGAAAATTTTTTAAAAAGTAAATTATAGCTACAAATCATTTCAGAATATGCTGCTCTTGAAGCAAGAAGACTAATTCTAGGTCTTTATTTTAACTGGCAGTAAAATAAATGTCACTGATCCAGGACACAGAACAGTGGTGGGAAAAGTGTGACAGAAGCAGGATGTCCAGTACCTGATGGTGTCTCAGGAATGGAGATAGATTTATTTTTGTTTTTGGTTTGTTTATTCCTGTTTTGCTTTAGGATGGGTATGGAAACTTTCTAGGAAAAAAAAATCTGAACAAAAAAAAATAAACAAAACCCAACAATTAACCCAATTCTTGATGGACATGAAAAAAATTCTTGATGGGAATGACAATAATCTGGTGAAACCATCTTCTTTCTCAGAGTTAGCTGAGAGCTCCTTGGGATCAGCTCCAAGCAGATGCTTTTGAGACACCAGTGATTTTTAGCCTGTGTATGTTAATTCCCTCAGTGGAGCCACAGGTGGACAACAGTGGTGCTATTTAACTTACAGCCATAATTGCCTACTAATTTTTAAAAAATATGAGTTTGCAGGTACCCATTGCAATATACTCATTTTCCCTGGATCTTCCTATGTCTAAGTTGGTTTTTTTTGTTGGAAAGTATGACTCACTGGCAGTTGAAAAATAAGTGATCCTGATACATGTAAGCATTCATGTCTAGCATCAATAATTCATACCAATGCCCATCATCTTAGATGCATCCTCATCTTGATCTTCTGATCACCCTGTTTTCATTACAATTGGTTGTTTCTGTTTGTGCTTGACTTTTACCACTGTGCACCTTCTGAACAGTTTTGAGTGTAACTTAGTAACACTCTACTCTGTTTTATAAATCTGTGACCAACAGCCACAAAGCTCTTTGTGCACTGGGACTGACAAAATAATCGAAAGTGTGAGTAAACTGAAAAGATCCACAAGCCAGGACGCAGGAATCAGCTGAAGCAAGGGAAAAACCCTCTTTACCACTTAAAATGGTTTAATAGCCAACCATGCCTTTGCTTTTCAGGTTGACTATAGTTTGGGTTTGTCAAAAAAGTTTGGGTTACTAACTGTGAAACGGCCCATGTACAATTTGGCTAAATTATACTTTCATCAAAGACTAAAACTTTTTCCTATTGTTAATTTACTAGAGTAGTGCAATATAAATTTTTTTCATAGTACCTTTTCATTCCAGTTTAGACTAATCTTATCTTGGCAAATCATGCTGTTAAGTGTCAATATTAATCCAGTTCACAAAAACAAGGGAGAAAAACCCTCTAAACTTTGTTTTTCCTAGATTTGCTGAACTAGAGCCCAGACTCATTTGTAGATAGTGTTGCCCATAAAAATAGCATATGTAAAATACATTTCATTATTAAGAGGCATTTATTTATTTTTCAGTGGTCTGTTAGTACATTTGGTACCTGTTAACACATGCCCTCATTACTTTTACATGACAATGTACTTGCTAACAACTGGATAAATGACAGAGTTATTTGAAGGAAGTATTTTAGCATACTTTCATTTGGTAGTATTTAAGAAAATGTAAATACTTGAAATTTTTCAAGTTCCTGAAGTTGACTGATCTTCTTTCCAGTCCTGAAAGAAACGAGCAAGAAGGTAATGTATTAAGTCAAGAGTATTTTCTCCAAAGTGCAAGATAACTGTAGGGAGACCATATTTCTATGAGCTAACAGAACCTGTTATGAAAATAATACACGTTTACATGGCAGTGGTGATGTAGCATTTTTAAGGAACAGCACTTATTCCTAATTGCCCATGACTTTTACGTATTGTGGGTTCTGTGACATGTCCCCTGTTACCAGAGGTGATTAGTTACAGAGTTGTGTGCTCAGCTGTGGCTTAGAGAGGATGTTGGAAGTTCGGGTTCTTTTGGATAAAAGACACTCTGGGGGGATCTGAAATTGTGCATGCTCGGAATGATATTCTTCGTGTGTTCCAAAATTCCTGTTGGCGAAATTCGGAGCGGTGACTGTTTGTCCCATGTGCCGCTAGAGGGAGCGTGTGCATGAGGATTGGACAATCCAGGGATAAACTCGTCCGTGCCAGAGTTTTTCCCGAATTTTACTATGGAAGTAAGTTGCAGCAAAGTACACTTTTTACCGTCAGCACCTACTATATTTCTTGACATTTCATCACAGTCCAAATATTTTGTGTTGTGGAAAAATAAGACATTATTTCAGGTCATATGTATGAACATGTCCCTGACCCTTGTTGGAACACCTCGGCTCATATAGTTTTGTATTCTGGCTGAAACTCAAGGCCTGACTGATGATACTTGGAGCTTCAAATTTGGAAGTCTGTTTTGTACAACTTGTAGGAAAAAAAAATAGTATTCCTGGTGTTTCCTAGAAGCTATCCAGCCCTTTTCAAAAAGGGCAGAGCTGATGGTCCAGCACTTCAAGGGCTGTACACTATCAATGCTTTGAAAATTTTACCTGTTGCTTAAGTATTCTTTAGTTTATTTCTACAGCCCCATTATTTTGTCTTTTTGCAGAGTGGAATACCTACATAATACCAGCATGTTGTTCTGTTGGCTGGGTAACATTCTCTCGAAGGTTAACAATTCTTTTAGTGAGCTTTCTAATGCTGTGTGAAACCTAGTTTCCAGTGCCTTTTAAAGAGATGGTTTTCATATCTGTGCAAATCACAAAACATTCAGATGAAAGTCAGTTATTTTTATTCAAATCAGACTCTCAGGCATGCACTGTATCTGTTTGATCATATGAAATGAAATATATCTTATGTCTCCTGCTGCTTCAATTACAATCTAATTTTGAGTTGCATCAGCACTTACATTTTTCTAGAATTAGAAATGAATCCCTTTATAAATGTTCCTCCCATGCTAATTCTTATACTACTTTGTGGTTTTTTGTCGTTTTCTTTTTTTTTTTAGCCACAAGTTTGGGAAAAAGATCACCTACTTGAACTATTTAGCTGACCTGGGACAACATCTCAAATATGACCAGTTAAACATCCCTCAAGAAGTCATCAGGTATGTGGCAAATTTCATGTACATTGCCTCACTTTTTTCTCAGGTGGAGTTGCACCCTGATCACTGTGTTCCAAGAGGAATCTATTTCTTCAGTGATTAAAAGTAATTTACCTGTTTATGTTGGGTTGCATTAATTCTGAAAGCTGCATTGCTATCACAGACATATTGAAATGCATCAGGTGTTTAGTTTTCTACAGATTTGGAAAAACTCCATCTCTGTCATGGAGCATTTTCTTAATATGATTGCTACTTCTGTGTGAGTGTTAGCAAAACCAGTCTGTATGTCATTGCTGCTTGTGAGTTTCATACCATTTTCTTGGGCAGAACTGTAATCCTGACCTCTTTCCTACATATTGCAACAGATTGACTTCCTTTTATGAAGAGCATTCCCAGCCAGCAAAGTGGTGATTGATTTTAAACTTTATGGATGTATCTATTGTTAGTGGATCCGTTATGTTTGTGTGGTGTGTATTTGAGTGTGTTAGGGAGAAGCATTTGAGGGTGGATGGGAGATGAAAAGAACTGCACAGGGCTGGGATAGTCAGGCACCAGTTTTTGTATCAATAACTCTTTCTAACATGGTGCTTTACATGGAAATGCTTTGATGTACTGACAGAAAGTGATTTTATGTCACTGCTGAATGAAAGTAACTGGAAGCTTTGATTATGACTGTTACTGATGCCTGGTGGCTTTTTACACACCTTTTGTGTAAATATGGGATAACAGAAAATACCTTAGAGCTCTGAGGTTATAAATTGGATTGCATGGCTGCCAAAGAAAAGAGAGTTGTAATTTGAGGAGCAAAAATGTTTGAATTTTGCTGTTAAATTATAGTGTGGTTCTATTTTTTGGACACATTTATTAGTATGCTCCACTGGCTGAGGTAAAAAGGCTCTTCTATGTCTTAAGTATTCCTCCACAAGTACTACTTAAAAATTTCCTCATGGTGAAATTCTGTAAGACAAGGTTCTGCAAGACCTGCAGCATATACACTATTATCAGGAGATCAACATCATGAGCAATGCTTGTAACTGTTCACATATACAGTCTGTCATCTGTAGTGCACAGAATATCACTGAAATCTTGCTTTTTTTGCAGACATGATGAAAATCTTTGGAGGAAACAGAAGGGAAAACCTCCACCTGTGGTTAAGGTCCCTCCACCACGGCCACCTCTGCCTACCCAGCAATTTGGAGTCAGCCTGCAATAGTAAGCCATAAGATTCCTAAAATATGTGATTTATGTACCCTGCAGCTTTCTGTAGTGTGCATACTCACCAGACAGACTGCCTGCAAGTAACTTTTTTGTTATACGTTTAGTTTCTCCTTCTCTTTAAAAGCCACTAAACTGTGAGGCCAGACAACAGGTTTTATGAATTCAGGACAGGTCTCACAGTCCCTGACCTGCCTGATTTTCATGTTACAGTATCTTTAGGGTAGTCAGTGCTATCATGGTGGACAGCTTTTCATGGTGGACAAAAAATGTGCCAGAGCTCCAAGCTGATGTGTTGCTGGTGGATGCTGACAGTCTGAAAGTGTTTTGGAGATATTTAGATTATGGATAGCCAAGCCAAAACAGAGCTTCAGGCTCAACAGTGGCTGCATAAAGATACAATGGATGCTTGAACTTTTATACATTGTTGTTTTGTTGCTCACACAATGTTCTGATGTTTTATGAGATGACTAAAATCGTGCCCTTCGAGAAATGCCCTGATAGCTGTTTGCATAGATTGTAGCACTGTATGTAGTATAAAAAATTGCTTACTTTACATGAGGAATGGGATGGCAATAAGGCTTGCAAGATTCAATTTAATAAAAGACAACAACAACGACAAAAAAAAAGACCACAAAACCCAGTTTCCTACCCACAGTAATTTCTGTCATCTTTCTGTTCTTCTCAAAAACAGCTAAAGAATGTTTTTCACAATCAGCAAAGGCAATTTGGGCTATCTGGTACATGCATTTTTTTCAGACCTCCTTCTACCCCCAATCTACTTTTCTGATTCTAATGTTTCAGCTGAAAATGAGATTCAAAATAGTTTTTTTTTCTCTAGTTCGGTGTTAAGCATTAGTCCTTTCTAGAAGACATGAAATTAGTACAACCAATATCTATTGTGGAAGAGCTACTGTGAGATTAACTTTTATGTTTATAAACTCTTTAGAGTTCAGCCTCATACTTGAAATGTGGCTAACTCATTTCCCTAATTCAGAGGATATCTTTCAGGTGGGCTCTACTGGGCCATTGAGGACAATGTTTTATGCCATGTTTTATTCACTCTTGCAGAAGAGATGGTGTGGCATCACCACTTAAAATTACAAATAAACAAATCCCATGTAACTTCTAAATTAGAAATAAATGAATTAATTTAGACTATGTTTGTAAAGAAAGGTAAAAGTGGAGGAGAGGAAATAATGTGTGTTGGAAGCTTTTAAAATCTCAAGGGGAAAAAAAGTAGCATCAACTTTGATCTTGAGGAATGAATTGCTTCTTCTTATTCCCTCTCCTTTTATGTTCTCTATAGACTATGATGGCAAAACAGCATTGATCTCCCACCTGTCTGGCAAAGGGGCAGGTTTGAAAGCTTCTTCTCATTGAGAAGCTTTTCTCTTTCCATGAAAATATCTACAGGAGGATTGATTTTATTTTTATATTAGCTTGTGGGAAGATGTGGGCTGTGTATTTAGTTACAGTTAGGAAAAATTGCACTGTCAGGGAAGCTGCCCAGGTAAAGCTGCTGCCATTAAAGGACAGCTTCTCTGTGGAGTCTTTCTTTAGTTTAAGAACAGAAATTATAAGGCACATAGGCCTGAGATACCATCATATTCACTGTTTCTGGGATGATGACTTTTATTCAGTCAGTAAAAAATGTGTGAATGGGCTTCATCCAAAGCCCTCCTAGGGGGCCTAATTTAGCTGAGATGTTTGATAATGGGATCCCAGTGATGTCTGGCTCTGGAAGGCGGTAAAGCCACCCCCCTTTAGAACGTGCCTCCCTGGAAGCAGCAGGCAATGCTCTCTTTGCTTACACTCTCTCTTGTAACTTTATCAGTTTATATTGGTTAATGCATTTGCTTTCATGACCTATAATTAAAAACTAGAAGAGCAGAAAGTGCCTAAACATTGGTTAAAATATCTCACTTTTGTCCAACGCATGGGAGAGAAAAAATCCTGTTTTGTTAGGACAGCAAAATGAAGCTGAGGGAAGTTTCTATTTAGACAGTGATAAATCAATGAGTTTCTAAGACCAGTACCTTGCCTTGGAGGAATCTTTTAATTCACGATGACATTTTTAACCTTGTAGACTTGGATTTTCAAAATTATGTAAGGCAACTGGGCATTTAAAAATCATGGAGGATCTGTGAGAACTGGGAGTATAATTCTTGGAAGTGTAATCTCTACAGAATTTGGTTTAATTTATAAGTGAACAGGAAGGCTTATTATCAGGTTAATTCAAAACTTTTCTTCCCTGTGTTATCCCCATCCACTCAGGATGCAAAATCTAAATTTAAAATGGCTGCATTTGCTGTCTTTAAACCCTCAGAGTCACCCTAAGCTCTTTGTGGAGAGGAAAAAACAAACACACACCAAATTGTTTTCATCTTACATGTCTATCCAGCTTTACTTACATTTGCTTGTCTGGGATTTAAACATGTACTTTGTATTAGGCACAGATGTGAAATGGAAAACCTTCCTCATTGTTTGCTTCTGTGAGGAATCAATAATTTGGTCTTTGCAGCTTGAACTTGAATGTGGTAACAAATTGTCCTGAAGCTTCCACTGAAACTACACTAATTCCAACAATAATAAATGAACTTAGTAAAGGCATTTAAATCATCCAAAGTTGCCTTATAGGATGTCTTCAAAATAAGGTGTAGGGGACCAAAACAGATAATCTGTTACCCTATTTTAATTGTTTATGCCTACAGGTACAGACCAGACTTGCCCAGTTTGCTGAATGACAGTCTTTCTATGGCATTTCTGAGTGGCTTGCCTGGTTGCCAAATTGTGGCGTTGAAGGTTTGATCTCATGTTAAAAACAGTGGGGATTTCCTTAAAAATATAAAATAAGACAACTGCAATTTATGTTCATCTCCATGGGAATGTCAGACAAAACAATACTCCTGAGGAAGTTATGTCCACACTTAATTTTTTGGTTACGGTGGAATGGGAATCCGTGCTCAGGTTTGATGTGTGCTGGTGAATGTGTCACATTGAGTGGGTGGGATGGCTTTGCACATTTGTTGTTCATTGTGTCCTGCTCTAACTGGCTAATTCAAGCTTCTTATGTGCAGATAGTGAGGAGAGCAACCACCACAGTGAGGCAGCTGAAAGGTTAATCAAGCCTCACCTCAAGTCTTCAGCAGAGGGAAATGGCAGGGGATAGTGTTGAAACAGGGAAGGCACAGAAGGATTCCTCCTTGGCTGTCAGCCCCAGCTTGTAGTGATCAGAGACTTTCAGAGCAGAGTACCACAGTACTGTGGAAATGACTCTCTGTTAATCACCAGTAGCTACTGCTTTCATAAACCCAGACATTTCAAACAATGTTCATGCATTGTGTTGCTACAGCAAGACTAGTTTCCTGCTTTTTCTTCACACAAAAAATGCAGAGCTGGAGGAATTAGCTAATCAGAATCTATTTACTTTAGTTTGCTCTGCATGTCAGGGGGAAAAATAGGATTTGTCTTCTAAAAGCCATTAGTAAAGATTTTATGTTTATAAAGGCAAGGAAAAGTTATGGGGACCCTCTGCTTTTGTAGATCATATAACTACAGTTAAAATGGGTGAATGAACTGTTCTAAATTCCAACAAAGAAATTAATAATTGACTCCATGGGCCAAGCAGCATCATTGTCCTGTGCTGTATGTTCAGGAAGCTCTGATAAACCCCTGCTGCTGCACCTGATTGCCTCTCTCACCAAGGAAGATCACAGCTGAGCTCAAATACAGCACACAGAGTTGACCTTAACTAGCTGTTGACATTGTTCTATCTGATTAGTTTTTAAATCTAAAATTAAATATCTTTGGTGAGAAGACAGGAAATGTTTTCTTTTTTTATCTGATGCCATGGATGGGGGAAAGGAGACAATGTTAAAAATTGCCACAACTGTACAGCTTTTGCTTGTTAAATTTGTTATCATAAACATTTCCAAGTGCTTTCCTTTTGGTCATAATCTGTTTGTCCTGTGTATGCATGACCAGGGAGGAGGAGTACATTCTAAACCAAACCTCCATGGGCCTCACCAGGGAGAAAATGAAAGGGAGAGGAAAAGCAAAGGCAGAGAAATCAGCCAAGAATACCTAATGACATTTCAGTGCTAGGTGTGAAGGCCTTGTGTGGGAAACTGTCTGCTGTCTAGAAGTGAGTCACGGGGTGTATAACATGTTGCAGTAATTGATCATGTATCCTACAGTGAGGAGTTCTTCTCCCTGGCACTGTGTTTACCAGAATGGATCTCTCAGGAATCTGACATTGCTGTGATATGACTGAGATCTGTGAATCATTTCCAGAAGCTGTGCTGAGCACTGTAGAAATCCTCTGTTACGTTCATCACTTAAGCAGAAAGAGTAAGAAATTGCCTGCAGCACTGCCTAATCCCCAGTGAGTTTGTATTATCCAGCTCATCCCACTGTCCTGGACTGGGCAGGAGAAACATGGATTGCTTGGCAGGATCCAAAAGCAGAGGACAGAGGTGTCATTTCGTTGATCTTTCAGCTGTCCTGATTAACATTAACTGAAGTAATGCCCCAATCATTTCATGTCACTTTAGGCCCAGTAAAGTGAAAGCTGTGTCCCACAGTGTGAAATGCTCTGAAAATCCCAGCTCACCCCAGTGCTGCAGAAACAGGGCAATCCTTTGCATGTGACTGTCAGGGAATAAATACCCTATTCTATTGTAAAATCCCATTTTCCTTGAGAACCTTGTTCATTTCACTGAGAACAGAACCTTTCCTTCAAGTGAAACTGGAATCCTGTAGAAGATGGTAGAAGTGTAGAAACTACACAACTGTACCTTTTTTTTCAGAGAAAAAAGAAATATGATGTGTAGGCTTTATTATTACAAATTATAGCCTAGTTATTTGTTTTACCTCTCTGACAGATATACTAGTTCTCAACAGGAGCAAGTGCTGTAAATAATCAGTTTGCTATTTCTACACTGAAACAGGAAACACATTTATGGGTAACAATAATAATTAGAGAACATTTTTTAAAAGCTGCTGGGTTGCTATTTGGTTCCTCTGGAGTGAGCAGCTGTAAGAAAGCAAATGCAATCAGTGCAACTTTAGAGAGGCTGAGAATGGCTTCTGTGAGCTTAAATTGTCGATAATAAAGATGTAACAGCTTCCAAGCACATTAAAGTCATGATGATGTTCCCATTTAAGTGAGTTAGGCTTTTGCCTAATTTTAATAAAAGCTGCTCTGAGTGTTTAAGGTTTAAATACATGAAATAAAATCCTTTGACACACAAGGAGTATGTTAGAACTCCCCTTTTAGGAAAACTAAAATTAATGTACATTTTTTTTCCCCTTACCTTGATTTGCTGCAGGCTTTTCCTCACTGGCATCTGGAACACTGGCCTCAGTCCTGACCTCATCTCCCACCCCCTGTTCTTCTTTAGTCCCTTACTGGGAGATATCATTTCACTGGGGATTTCAGCTTTGCTTGCTGTGCAGAGAGACCCCAGAACTTCCTTCCTGGTGTGGTTTATTAGCTAGACTAGTTTATTAATGGGGCTGCACAGTCACTGTGTGTTTTGTTCCATGTTGCTTCTCTGAGGACTGGGTCATGAACTTGGTCCTGGTGGCAGGAGCTTCTCTCATGGATGAGTTTTTTTGGGGGAGTTCTCACAGCCTCTGGTTTAGCTGTTAGAGGTCTGTGGTAATGGGGAACACTGAGGTGGGGCTTGGTCTTACAGGTCAGGTCATAAATATTTCTTCTGGCCATGATCATGTCATTGTGATGCTGCAGAGAATCATTGCTCCAGCAGGTCTGGTACTGTTTTGTATTGAAATTAATGGTGCCTTGCCAATGTGTAAAAATAAGAAGTTGGATAGCTTCATCTAAAGATTATACTTGCAAGCAGCAGCAAATAATGATAATTTCTAATGTATAAAAGACCATGCTCTAGGATTATCTGAATTATTGTTAAATTATTATTATTATTTATTTAATTAATAGTTATATTAATTATTTAATAATTAACATTATCAACTATTAAATTATTATTAAATTAATTCCTTGCTGTTAGTCTTTTCTTTTCTGTAAGTGTGTTGCATACATTACAGAATTTATTTGGTCAAATGTCTGAGATTGTCACATCGTGAATGTGGTTTGTGAAATTTGGCTATATTTTTAAAGCAAAATTTCTGTGTTTGTTTACAGCAAGGAAAATTCCCCTTTCCTAAACAGTTCATGTTACATGTAGATACAGCAGTGTCCACAAAATGATATTAACCCACACATAGAGCATCATCGAATTTTATACATTTTAGATTCTGATATGGGTATTTTGTTGAAAAAGAGCAGTCAATGGATTGATTTTTAGTAAGGCTCACAGAAGAGCTTTGGGCTTATGTCATCCAAACTCGACAGAGGAGCAGAGCTTTCCCAGATACTGCAGGCTTTTAAAAATCATTGCTTGAAAGGATGGAAACTGTAGCAGGAGTTCAGTTTTCTCTTGCTTTTGGTGTACTGGTGCATTAGTTAGTGTTTAGATGGTGAGTAGTTATGGGCTACTCCTTACCTTGTGAGGAAATATGTGACCAAGTGGTGAGGGGAGGATATAAAAATACTCTGTAAGGGAAGTGAGCTTGTAGTTGGTATAAGGAAATAATCTTCTATTACCAAGGTGTGGAAAGAAGTGGGACATAGGAGAGAAATCTGTAGCAGTGAAGAACAACTTCATTAGTTCTGCAGCTTCCTTTTAAACAGCAGATTGGTCTAATATTTGAAATAATAGAGAGAGCTCTGGGAGGTGTATGAACGTGTTAATTACAATTACAGAGCAACTTGCAGTGTTTTCTATAGCACATGGGAAAGTGATGCACGAACTGTAGTATGGGAGAATCTGGATAACATAATAGAAATACATACTTTAGTGCCTGGGAAGAGGTTGGATGGTGAAAGTAGGAAAGAGGAGGAGTAGGACTGGGTGGGCAGTGAAACTGTGAATGGAAGACATTGTGCTAGTCAGTGACAGCATTGTGTCCCTGGAGTGGTGAATGGAATCAAAATACTTGATGGCTTAATAACCAAATGGCATGAAGTGAATTCCCATGTCAGTTTATGAGTAAGAGAGGCAAAACCACAGCACAGAGTCATTCAGTATCCAAGGCATGATCTTGCTGTGAGTCTTCCTGTTGGAGGATCCCCTCACTGCCCCTGTATGCAAAGCTGAGAGTGACCAACCTCTGGAGCATGGAGACCCAAAGTTAACCAATCTACTTATCTTCTAACTGTTGACAAGCATAGAGAAAGAAACAAATACATGGGAGAGAGATTTGACAATTTCCCTATCCCTCCATGCCGACTTAGTTGCTGTAACATTCCTTTTGAAGTAGTTTTTACATGTCGTATAAACACAAAACATAATACTGGATTGCTCTTTCCACGCAATGATGTTACAGAAGTTGTATCAAATACAACTGTAGTTATTATCAGTTAATTTATACTGATAAAGTAATTAGTTAGCCTAGACAGAAAGAGAAGAAATCACAGTACTTGGAAAAGAAAAAGGCCTTAAGAATCATTCTCTTCTGCAGGTGCAACTTCAGCTGGTAGCACAAAGTCTACTTTAAAATCCGAGGTTGGTCTGTTATTTTGTTGTTGATTACTATAAAGTGCAGCAGAATGCTCAGCAGATACTGACCATCTCTTTTGCCAAACTGCCAAAATCTGGTTGTTTTTTTTTTTAATAAGGAAGATAATTACAGCATTTTCTGTTGTCTAGATCCAAAAAATGCTTGATATTTTTGCCCCAACTGTTCACTCACAAAAGGGAAAGAAACCTAATTTCAAATAATTAAAAGCATTAATAATCTCACTTCATTGCTTTGCTTTCAAAATAAATAGTACAATATCCTTTAAATTATACATACACTGTGGCTTAAAAAGAAACAAATGACAAAGAAAAATCTGCATGATAAAAGTTTCTTAAACTTGCAGCATCCCTTGACCAAGACTTAACTTGAAGGATTTGCTGTGAACTCCTTCCTTGCCTGGAAACCCTGTTCCACCAACAGTGCCCAGCCAGATCCCACCAGAGGTGCCACCATAAGCCTGTTGTGCTCAAACACAGCTCAGCTGGGACATGCCAAGGGCAGAGAACTAAATTAAGCAAAACAGGTCTCGAGCAGGGAGAAAGTTAGCTTGGAATATCATCCTGCTGCTCTGTCCTTGCTTCCCTTTCAGCCCAGTACTTAGTTATTTCTGGGCACAGGGGCAGTTATACAGCTTTTGTGGCAAGAAATAAGTGTTTAGGAATGGCTCTTTGGATATTTGGATAGGAATCCAAGTCACTTGTTTCATTCAGTTTTTCATTCAGTGCCTGTTAGAGTTCTGAAGAAATGTCTTCTTTGGTACAGGTGCCTTCACTTGTGAAATTTAAAATTTAATGTGTATATGCTCTCAGATTTCTCTCAGGTTTTTGCTCAGACTGTTCTGTCTTTTGAGTCTTTGTCTATAAATGCCATTTAAAGGGTGTTACTTTTTTCTTTTTTTGTTTTTCCTCCCTGACAGTATAAAGGACAAAAATAAAGGCGAACTAATCCCCCCGGTAATGAAGGAAACTGTATCCTATCTAAAAAGTAAAGGTGAGTTCTGTGGTAAAAAAGAATGGTTTTTTCTGAACAAAAGCGTGAAGCTATTTAACACTCAGTATTTAACACTCCATGCCTGATACAGCAAAGATTACAATTACACAGGATATGTTTATGTCCTGAGAACTGGAGCGATGATTAGGTGCTGCCATGAGAGGATGGAAAATAATTATTACCAGATTATTGTCTGATTAAAAAAAAAGTCTGATACTGTCTTATTGAAAAAAAACCAAACCCAAATCAAGCACTAAACAAGTCTTTTTTCTCTTAGGATTAGTTAGGAAAAAGCAAATCTGAGGAGTGTCTTGAAATATGCATTGTAAACCCATATAATAGTGTTTGAATTAAGTAGATTTTCCAATAAAAATCAATGTATTCTAGTTTTTGCTTTCAGTATTCAAACTATGTGTGTTTTAATTTGGGTTCATTTCAACTCTTTCCACCAGGGTTTGGTCTGAGTTTGAGTTAATTTAAACCCTAAGTGATAAATTACAAACATTTTTGAAAACTTGCACTGAATAGGCTTGACAGTTGTGAAGACAAAAGGAGGCAAGCAAGGCTTCCATTAGGTCAGTGTGAGATAATACATATATAATTGAGAACAGACTAGACTGACATTTGTCCTCATTGCTAAGCTTCGTGTTTTAGTTTATCTCAGGGTAAATAAGAACATTTAAAAACTGACTACTTTATTTTGTTGTGTATTTCATACCTTCAATGAACCTTATTAATGATGGGTGTGGGAGAATAAGAGAGATATCCACTGCCCCTTAGAGTGTGCAAGTAGTGGAGCATCTGTAGGGATGCTTGTGTACAAAACAGCTGGCTCCTTGACCCTAAAAATTTATGTTTTAACTTCAAAATACCTGCAGCAGCCAAGGCAAAGTGCTACAGTGGGGCCATTTCTGCTGTTGAAGGTGAAGAGTTCTGCACTAGGTGAAGAGTTCCTAATAGACCTTTGGTAATACCTCATGGTCCAAATTCAGGATTTCCACCCAGACCATAAAGGTCTTTGGATGTGGTGTTTCCAGAATGGTGCTGATTATGAAAACTTTGCAGGGGTAGCTTGTACCAAATATTATGGTTGAATACAGGGAATGTAAATAGTTCACTACTAAGAATGTTGAACACAAGTGAGCGGCATTCCTGTAATTATAATCCTAAGAGGATAATTAGAGCCTGTGTAGTTTATCAGTGCATGCCCCATCTGCAGATGAAAGCCAGATTTTTTTTTGTGTGTTTTAAATTGTTATGAAACAATTATCCTTCCATATACTTAGTTTATCTTAATAGGCAAATACCTTTTCCTTACTAATCACAGGAGGCAAGAGAGCTATAATGAGGATGAGTGTGGCACTAACATTATTACATCTTACATCTGTTATTACCTAGAAATTAAGTGAGAATATAACCACTAAAATGTTAATTAAGTTAAACTTTTGCCTGTGCATATAAGGAAGGCTTTGCATGCTGGTACTTTCTTGGGCCCATTTAAAGATTTTAAAGAAACAGAAGGTTTATGGCCATCATTGTGTTGTGTTAGTGGCCAATAACTAGTTACTCTTGCATTGATCTGACATAAAACCTCTGTGTCTTGCTTTTGTTCTTTCTGGATGTTTTGTCTCATCACTGCTGCACTAATTTCATACTCTTCTGCCTCAACAATTGCTGAGCCAGCTCAGATACCCACAGTTTTCTGATGCAGCAACACCAAATGAGGAAAAAGAGGGAAAAAAAAAAAGCAAGTTATGATTGTTACGGTTAAGAAACCTCCAGGGTTGCCTCATCTTCATCTCTGCAGGATTTCTCCCAGATGAAACATTTGCCATTATGAAAGCAGCAATCATCCTTGAGTTTTCTCCTAACCTTGTCCACCTTTGGCTAAAATTTCATCTATTCAGTGCAGTATCAGCACAGCTTGGAAGGGATGGACTCCAATGTGATGAGACTTCTTGTCCTACTTTGTGCATCTTCAGAAATCAGTGGCATAGTAATGCTGGCCACTGATACATAGTTCACTTCAAGCACTTCTTAGCTGAACTAATTTTTTCCCCATCTCTCAATCCTTCTGTGCCCCCAGGAAGGAAGGTCCAAGGCTCTGTCAACGTTATTTTCCAGCTAAGCCCAGAGCTGTCATATACCCTATCATAAAGAGATTTCCACAAACCAGGTTTCTAAAGAGAGATTCCTTGTCAGGTAGAGTGTTTTTTGACATTCTCAGCCAGCTGATGCTTGAAAGCCAAGGACCTGCCATGCCAAAGCTGTTAAGTAGTAGGTGATAGACATGCATGTTTTTGCACTTGATTGTAGGTATGCAGGTATCTGTTGTACCTGCTGTCTGCTGTGATTTTAACTCTTCCTATAAATCTGAAATATCTCAGTTGTGCTGTCTCCAGTGAGTGCTGGCCCTGTGAGTTGCTGACAGCCCCGGGAGTGTGACTGGCAGCCTTCTTTGCACTCCAGACGTGGCCGTAAGCACAGTGAAAGCTTCAACTCGTCTTCTGGAAGTGACAAAAATTCACTGTCATTGCCCTGGTTCATTTGATTTTGGCAGAGTTCTCAGCCTTGCGGAGTTAGGAGGAAGTGGGATTTGGTTTTCACCCAAGGTGCAGTAATTCCATGCAGTAGTTTCACTCTTTCTTCCATTGCTACATTTTCACATCTGTGTACTTGAAATCAGTTGTGGAAACTCAGATCACAGAAGCTTCTGCAAAATCCTGCTTCATCAGCACAACTAGGATTTCTTGAAATGTCTGTGACCCTGTGGCATCCCTTAAGTCCATTCTCCACTCAGACTCTTATTTCTTCAGCATCTCTGGTGCAAGAGCTGTGCTGCTATTCAGAATAGGCACCTGCAGTGACAGAAGGAATTCAGATGCTCACTCTTTGCCATTTCTCTTCTGAAAGCAGATGAATTAACAAAGGTTTTTGATGCCAGCAGCCCTCAAATCAAGGATGATTGAAAGAAAAAGAATGTAATTTTCTTGTCTGCGTTTCTTTGACAAGTTTCCAGCAATGTGACAGGATGTGTTGCTTTAATTTATCTTTATCAGTTTTGATTTGCTGTGTCTTTTTTTGTGGGACAACAAGAAAGGGGGGCAAGTAGGAGGAGAGCTAAGCATTTTTAGCAACAATAAATAAATGCAGAGTGTGACACAGTTGTGTCATGGCACTGTGAAATTTTGTCTACTCTGGTGAAAGCCATCTTATTTCAATGTGGAATGAAGTGCGTGCCTGTTTTCATTTATGATTACTAACATTGAAATAATTGCTTGCAATTGCATTCTCAATTGCAGGATCACTTTATTGATTATAGATGGCTTCTTCGCTAGTCATATACTACATTTTTCTCTATAGCACTTAATATTTAGAACAAAACTTCACTCTTTCTGATCTGAGGAGTTTAGTGCAGAGTAGTAAAAGTCCATTGGTCTCTATATCTGTTTTTCTGGTGAAGGGCAGGGAGCAGTTTGTGTGAATTACCTCACCACAGGCTCTGCAGTGGTGATAGAATCTAGTGACATGCAGTATTCATCAGAACTGGGGAGTCCAGGCTCATGTCCCTCATCCCCTCACAGTGCTCTGGCACTGCTGCTCCAGGGTGGATATTCTGCATGGACTGTGTTCTTCATGCTATTCATGGCAAAATAGCTCAACTTGTACACACAGAAAAAAAAGGTCTTTTTAAAGAGACAGGTGTAAGGGGTCATGCTGTAAACAGGATTTGATTGAAGAACACTGCTGACAGAAATTAAACAGACTGCCTCAAAATTATTTCTTGGTAGGACAGAAATGAATGCTTTGAGAGGTAATGATCAGGATTGCCTTCAGGCAATTTTGTTTTCTCATCCTATGACTCAGGTGGTTTTTAGCATGCATTTTGTCTGCAAAAAGGAAGACACAGTGATTAATTTTATTTTAGTCTGTGTGAGTTGTGTTGGCTTAATTATGGTAGTTCTAAGATCTAGGTTGTTTTTCCCCCAGTGTTTGAAAAAGAAGGTTCAGGTTGGAGAAGGTGTTTCCAGGCTTATAAGGCTGTGTACTTACCCATCACAGTGGAATATCCAACAAGAGGCCTCAGGTCCCTTTCTTCCTTCCTGTCTTGGGGTGGCTTTATGGTGCTGTATCCCCCATCATCTGCTTTATGGACAGAAATGGGTCCCATAATTGCAGCTAGGGCTGGGGAAGGTTGGGGAGCCGGGAGAATTCTTTCAGTGGTCTGTGTTCAAACACAGAGACTCCTCCGCGCTCGCTCTCGGTCCTCCTCAGGAGAGAAGAGGGAGAGAACATATGCTTTGCTTTTAGCTAGCTGTTTTTGTTAGCTGAGGCAAGAAGCTTTCCCTGGGACTGTGGCTTCTTCTTCTTTTGGAAGTGTTCAGCTTAGTTCAGGTGGAATACCAGAGCATCACCGGGATCCCCACACTGCAGCCTGGTGGGAGAGGCTGCAGGAATGCCACATCCCAGCTCCGGGCCTCAGGAGAAGCTGTGCAGATCCTAAACTACACCAGCTTTCTCCACAGCAAGATAGTTTTAATATCTGACATTATTCATTCTTGTCTCTGTGCTTGTGTGCAGTCTGCTTGTTAAATAAACAGATTCTTTCACTTTCTACCAAGAAATTCTTCTTGCAGTGGTGAGAGAAGAGTGTGCCAAAACCTATTTCTTCAGAGGAGATGATGCCCCTTTCAAGATGTTTCCTCCTAACTTCTCTCAAACTGAGACACTTCCCATCACTTGTTATGAGATCCTTGTTGGGGGTATGTGCTAATGCTGTTTTCATAGTGTGTGACAAGGGAAATGCCCTCTCTCAAATCATGGATTTAGGGAGCTTTCCTGTGACCAACTTAAGCATAGAGAGCACCAAGAGCAATTAATAGATTTACAAACTTCTAAAGCAAAGTGTCCTTTTCAGTTCATGTTTCTCCCAGTTCATCAGTGTACCCAGGCTCATTGTTTTCTGCCATTAAGAGCATAATTGCTGTTGACTCGTATTTCTATTTAACAGAGACTGAAGTTAGAACCCTAGATTGGTTTAAGAATTGCTCTTACTTCTTATTTTCTAGTCTGAGCATCTTATACGCAAAAAAAAAAGAAAAAAAGGATGTGACTCTTGCTGTTGCAGTCCATTTACTTTTTCCCTAAGAATCGCACTAACCTACACTTAATTATGTGTCCTGTCATTTGGCTGGGTTGCCCACAAATGTAAAAAGCACTGGGTGTATTTACTTTGGTAGGTGGCTTGTTGCCACCTGTGATCAAACAAATTGCTGTATATTGATTCAGTTTCACCTGGCATGGTAAATGAGTTCTGGAAGAAGCACATATATTACCTGGATCCCAGCTTTTTGCAGATGAAGATAAAAGTTGCTTTTCCCTCTCCAAAAACATAACCAGCAAGAGCTTAGTGTTATGTGCCATTACAGTAACATTGATGGGATGCAGAGCCAGACAAGTACAGCTGTTGTCTGTGCTACAAATAAATGTCTTTAATAAGACTCTTGAAAGCTTAGCCAATAAAGGCATAAACCTGTTAATAATTGATATTTATTACATTGCAGTCCTTACAGCGAGATTCACATCAGATAAAAACATTAATTATTAACCCAATTCCTGCAAACCAAATTGGAAGAGTTTATGGATATCTATTTTCTGAAAGAGTTGTTTGTACAGAACACCTCTAGTCCACTGACAACCAGCATAAAATTCCACAAATTCTCAGGAAACAATTGCTGAGGACAGTGCCTTGACAAGCTAGCAGTTCCCAGCTGCAGCTTCCCAAACTGTTTTTAGGCAGTTGTACTATAAATCGAATGGAGCTGTTTTATTACAGTGGTGTTATTTGCTGTAACTTTATTTAAGTGAAACGCAATCTGATGGAGAGTAAAGCCAGGGGTCAAATATATCATATTTGGTTCCTTTAGTAACCACACCTGTTAAGAAGCTTAGATATGGTAGTTTGAGATGCACTCCTTCCAGAACTGAGTGCATGGGCTGAAATTTTAATATTCAATAGGCAAGGGCATATATTCATAGGAAGTAACTAGGACTGTGTTCAGCTGAACTCCAGCCAAACCTCTAAATCTAGTCAGTGGAGCACTTTCAAGCAGAGCTTGAGGTCCTTGGCAAAAGTCCCTGAAACTTGTCTATGAAAATGTACTTCAGTGGTATGTTATCAGTTGTTTTAGTATACTGACCTAAATTCATGTGAACAACACTAGATGATGGGTTCGTTAAGCAATTTTGTTACTATTTACTGATTTTTTGTGTATGAAATACATCTGAACCTGAGTCAATTTGCACGAATCATTGAGTATTCTTCATGAATGTATGACTCAATTTTTCTAGAACACAGTAAAGATTCTTGGTCATGCAAACAAACCTGTGTGTACTTTAGTTGAAATACTCACATAGTTCAGTCTGGCTACTTACCTGCATGAAAAAAATAAAAAAGTCAATCTGGTCTTCCTCACTCATGTATAGAAACATAGAGTAGTGCCTCCAAGGCTGTGGGTAATCTGCCAACCTTCTCAAAACTGAAATTTTATGTTTTGTCAGACCAGCACAAACTAATATTTTAGATTAGTCTGCTTCCAGTAGGAGTTTCTAATTCAGACAACATGTGAGTCAAATTACATTATGTGCTAGGTGTGAGGAACAGCATAAACTGGAAAAAAGGAAAGGGAGAGGGAAATGAGAGTTTTACCAAACTCAAAAAGCAAGAACTACCACAAGTCTCAAGAAAAGTAGCGTTTCTTGTCCCCATCCTATTTTGCATAATAATTGAGATAAATAACTTACTGTTGGGGGTTAGATTTGTCCTTTTTTTCTCTCTAAAGAATTTTTCCCCATAAGTTACCAAGGAGACAAAATGCTGGGTACTTAACAGTACTTAACCGAAACAAAGAGGTGGCCAAACTCGCCAAACTCGGAGGGGAAGATAACGCGAGTTTTGGGGGTAGGAAAAAGGAGCGGGGTAGGAAAAANCAGATTTATAATTGGAAAGGGAGGTGGGGCGTGGTTTACATTCTCCATTCCAAGGGAAGCTCCGGCTTTCCCTGGCAGATACCTGTCTTCCCAAACCAAGACACTTACCTTGAAAACTGAGGTTCAAATGAGATCCTTTTTCAACACTTTTCTTCTCTAGATGAAGTCAGATTTCAGTTAGTCCACAATGTTACAGACATCTTTCAGGAGATTAATGATAAGTAATTCAGAACTGCCTCAAGACTAGAATCAGGTATTTCAAAATACCATGGACAGGCAGAGTGTTGAGTCCCAATGGCTTCCAGAGAGGTGGAAGGAGCAATGGTCTGCACAAAAATACCTTAAAACAGTTTCTTTTTAAAATTTGTTTTACAGTTGTTGAATTTTTAAATTATTTTTCAGGACTACAGGTAGAGGGCCTCTTCAGGAGGTCAGCCAGCATCCAGACTATCAAAGATGTGCAGAAGCTCTACAATCAGGGTAAGCTGTCACCATACCCTTGCCAGTAGCAGTGTGAGTGCTTTCTTCATCCTGGTTTTGTTGGTGAAGCAGAAATGCAATTCCTTGCAATTAATTAAAATAAACCATTTCTAACATAAAATAATAAAAGCACTAGTAGAGGAACCTGAGAGATAGCAATAGGCACTTAATGCTTACTGAATAGCAAGTCATCTCTTGATGTCATACCAGAGCTATAAAAACATCTGTAACAGCTAATGAGGTTTAAGTCAAAAAAGGTATATTTTTTCACAAAAAAATATAAAAAGATATTGAGTCTATGCACTTACTGGAGTTACAGAGTACAGAGTCCCTGTGTCATCTTGCCTCTGGTTGTGGCAAAGAGATGTAATTTTACCTAATAATTTATGAAATGCAGTGAAGTAATTTTGAAAGTCACTGACTTCCCTGTGAAGTCATTTTATGAATAGCCTTTATGGGGAGAACCTCGTTTAGGAAAATTAATACATTTATTCCTATGCAAAGGAAAAATGCAAAAATAAAATATCAGGAGTTACCAGCAGCAGAAGGCCAAGAGATTTTCTGTTCAAAATGTTGGGTGAAACAGTTTCTAAGGAGTAGTTTGAAGAAAAAGTAAAACATATCATTGAACACCCTTTTTGCTGATTCTTCTTCTCCTTTTAGGCAAGTCTGTGAATTTTGATGATTATCATGATATCCATATTCCTGCTGTTATCCTGAAGACTTTCCTTAGGGAACTCCCTGAGCCATTGCTAACATTTGACTGTTATGATCACATCCTTGAAATCACCAGTGAGTGTGTATATATACTTACTTGTTTGTTTATTTTTGTTTGGTTTGGGTTTTGTTTGGGAGGGGTTGGTTTTTTTGGTTGGTTGATTGGTTTTTTGGTTTGTTTTGTTTTTTCAGTGCAACTGTTCCTATAAGATAACATCCTGGGGAATAAAGGATCTAAAGCTAGGAATTATAAAACTTTATTTATGTAGCCTTTGCTGGGGAGTAGGAGTTTATAATGCCAATTTCTAATGCCCTTTAATGCATAGGGCTGGAACACCTGAGATACCAGAATATCTGGGAGTTGGTACCTACATACAGAGAATGAGATTTTGCCATCCAGGCTATAGCCAAGTTATCAGGGAACCCAGAGGGCTTCCAGTCACAAGCATGCATTTTCCAAATCAAGGAGTCATCTGTTCACACAATATCTCAGGGCATTCTGAAGAGCAGGTCTTTTCATAGGAAGGTGGTGGAAATTGAGGGACTAAGGATTGTCACTCAGAACTGGAAAGAATAGGGGACATTTGGAAAACGGATGTATAAATGTTAATTTTTACTGAATTAATCTTGTTCTGATTTTCTGGTTGTGATTTTTTACTTTGTGAGAGAGTAAAAAATGTGAAGAAGTCTGAAAATAATCTGAGGGCACTGCACTGTCGAGGAACAGGAAGGTTTTGCTTGACAAACTGCCTGTGTAACATTCATCCCATGTAATTGTTGTTTACTTGCCTTTTCAGTTTTGACAAAACATTTTGAAAAGTGGAGTTTAAAAGAATTACTCCTTGGGCTTTCCTGTCTGCATGCAGTGTGATGTCTGCTGTATTTTACTGATGCTGTGGTGATATCCCAATTTTAAAGGATCTTAAGCTTGAGAGCCAAGCTGGACCACAGCAAAGAGAATACACAGTGAATACAGTGCAGCAGGCAGCTTTGGAGAGGTGTGATCACAGACAGCTGTCTTGGGATGATTTGAAAATTCTTGTTCTGTCTTCTAGAAGTGTGTGTATGTGTGATGTATCTATTACATATATTAACCTGAAAACCCAGTCTTTACAGCAGACTGAAGTGATAGTGAAATATTTCTCTTTACTGTCTCATTTGAATTTTTTTAAGTGTCATTGATGGGAGCTGCGAAATAAATTAGCTGAGTGACAGACTTAAAAATTAGTAAAACCTTGAAGTTTATAAAAATACTGTAAGTATAAAAGTATATATAAGTATATATAGTATGCATAAGTATATATAGGTATATAAGCATTAAAGAATGTAAGTTTGTAAACTTATAAATAGAATAAACTTCTAAATACAATAAATATAATTGACTTATAAAAAGTTTATAAACTTTTATTAAAAGTTTATAAACATAAAGAAGTTTATAAAAGTTGCATGACCAAAGGTCATGCAAACTGCAAGCAAGATTTCTTTTACCCAGGATTGCTACACTTCCTTCATTATTCAATCTGCAGAAGGCTGACAAAAATCCTTCTTGGGACACAGACTAGTGTGTTTTATGGGAACTGAGAGTTTTGCAGTAGGAAAAACGTCACCACAGTTTATCACAGCAAAGCTTCATGCATTTAATTCCATGATTTAGAAACACTTAATGTGCTGAAATTTTGTGCAGGTGCACACATCCACGTGCAGACCTCTCAGGGAGAGAAAGAGAAATGCAACAGATACAGAAAAAGTATCAGCAAAAATGGTCTGCTTTAGGTTAGGCATGATTGGCATCGTCAGATCTTTCTCCAAATTGGTGTTAAACTTTTAGTACTAAAATAATTACAGTATCCCAGGGGGAAGAAAAAAAGAGTAACTTGGTACAGTATTTGAAATGTGAGTGTCAGTGCAATTCTCACTTGGACTGTCTAGATGATGGAAGAAATTTGGAGTGCAGTTCTGGTTTTGCCCATGTGTAGAAATGAACCTGCTTAGGTTCATCTCTAGAAAATTCTCAGTCACTCAGATGTCCATCTCATTAATTTTTTTGCCCAGACAAAAGAATTTCCTGCAGAGTGACAAAATTGGGAGGTTTTTTCAGTTAGTAGATTACCAAAATAGCATTTTGAGCAGGACTATGTCTCAGCAAGAATAAAATCACAGAATAAAAAGTAGATGTCTCAATTCAGTGCACGGTGAGATAATGAGATTCAAATCAAATCAAGACCTTTACTGTGTAGAAAAAAAAAATATTTTGGCTGTTATTTTTGCTGCATTGAGAAAATACTCTGGACATTTGGCTTAGTCCTAGTCAGATATATGACAATGTAAAATATGACAGAGGCATTCAAAGGAGTAACCCTCACTGTCACTGTGGTTGTGGTTAGTAGAGCTGAATTTTGTGATCAGTTTCACAGGTGATTATAAAGTAATTCCAGCAGATATAAATAAGGTGTTATTTCTTGGTAATATTGTGATGCTTCAGAGTTAAGGATGACTTTGGCATTGCAGGTGTGGAGAGCTGCCTACGAGTCACCAGATGCAAACAAATCATTCAAGGACTTCCTGAACACAATTATGTTGTGCTGAAATATCTGATATGCTTTCTCCATATGGTGAGTATGGGTAAAATTCTCAAAATTTCTAAATCTGCTCTTGTAAATTCAAAATTTACCATCTCCACAGAAGGGAAAACAGAATAGGTTAAATAGTCTGGTGAGGTGGTTGTGCAATACTTAGATCTACTTCCCTAGACCAAATCTGGGGGACAGAACCCTCCAGTTGTGATGTGAGTCAGTGCTAAGCTGCAGTGTGGCCATCCCTTCACCAGGAAATTCTTTAGATGTCATCGAAACTATTGTGCACATTTAAATTAACTGTGCCAACCCTGGTATATTTACAAGTTCTGTTTTTCCACTCCACATTGACAACATTTAGGTTTTTAAAATTTAGTTTTGTGGGGATTTTTTTCCCTATTTTGGAGTGAAAAAAAGCACGAAAATAGTGGTTGTATAATATTAAGTGCTGGAGAAAACACAGGTGAAATCACCAGTTTTCCCTGAAGTATAAATCTTGGGCAACTAAAACACCAAATAAATTAGCGTTATTTTAGAAAATTATATAATATTAATAAGTTTTAAAACAACTAGCAGAAAAATATTTCATCTTAAATCTTTAAAACAGCATTTTCCTATTTAAAATAGACACTCATCATTTGTGTTAAAGGAAAAACTTAGAATGCAAGGATTTTGCAAGGATTTTTTTTTTTATATTTCAGGGTAAATTAAGTCACGTGTCTTCTGTCGTAATTTTGATTTGCTGATTTCTTTTAACCAATTTCTGGAAAACCCACGAGGGTGAGGATTTGGGGAACATCAACTGTGGATAGTTCTGGATTCAGCCTTGTGGCACAGTTTGGCTGTGCAGAAAAAGAGTCAGAGGGCTGTACATTTCCCTTCCTTCTACCTAATGCATTGCCTTTTTCAGACTGCAGCTTTCAAACCTAGGTGCCTAAAATGAAGGTTCATGGTGTAACTGACACCTAAAGCAAGTGAGCTCTCCTTCAAAAGCCCTAAGAGCCCACTACAGCAATCGTGTCTGGGGAATGATACTGGTTTGCACCAGTGAGGTAATTGGTCCTCAGTAGCTTTTCTTGGAGTACAGTCATGTTGGCCATATTGTAACCAACAGTGTATTTCAGAAACAAGTGCCTTTAATCCCTTTTTCTGTCAAAAGCAAGATTAAAGGATAAACAAATTGATGTAACCAGCTGTTGCTATAATACCCACGTGTTCATTTACTGTTGCCTAGCTGAACTCTAAAGCTATTAAGGAAATCCTCATGTCATTTACTATTATTTTAGCAACTGGTATTTCTCCTCAATGTTATGAATCGTGTAAGTGACTTTGTTCCAGTAATAGATGCATCATCTTAATGCACTTCTTAGAGCTGAGCACTTGATGTGTTAATGAGGTGTGCAAAAGTACCACACAGTATTTTCTGTAATTGGGCAACAGAATAAAGTAGTGTTTTTGAGTAGGCCTTATTATGTCAAGCACAGCATCAAGTGATACTAGTGCTCACATCTGCAATTTTTGCTGATCCGTAGGTTTTCTTCCTTAATGTCTCAGGGAATATTTGCATTTGGAAAGGTCAAGGGAACATGAAACATTCTCAGAGCTAGAGATTTCTATTCATTGCAGATTGGTGTGCTGCACAAGCTTCCACAATTCATACTTTAACAATAATCCTAGTTTTTACCTGCAAGCATCAACCTTCTGCCTTATATATAAAAGGCAATTTAATTCTTCTATGAGCTGAGTTTTGAGTAGTGCAAGAGGTACTTGTAGCAATTTCATGAAGTGGGATGAATTGTAATCACTAGATACGGGTTATGAACACTCCAAGTTTGATACAGGCTTGTGAAAGAAGAAAAAAAATCCCTATTTTCTCTGCAGTCTCAACCACCTTGCTTCCTTCTAGTCCAAGACTGCTACAGCAAGACAGCACTACTTGTACAGAAATAACAGACTGGAATTTCAAAAATGATTCTTTAACTTTAGATTAGTAGTGATTTTGCCAATAATGAGCCCAGTGGTGAAAGGTATAAATCAGCCAGCCCATCTCTACTTTGCAGTACACCTGGCTGCTAGGGAAGGATTTGCAGAGTCTTCTTGAAGCTGGAAGGGACTGAGGTCCCTTGGCAGAAATGGGCAACCAGGAGCAAGAGGGAAAACAAAGCCCTGTTTTCACAAGCTAGTCCCCGGATAATGCCTGTGAAGCATGTCTGTGCTTGCTGAGCTGATCACAGGAGAGATGAGTCTGCACAGGTTCTGGTGTTGCACAGGCCCTGCATTGCACTGGCAGTGGAGTAGATTTATCAACTCACATACAGACTTAAAGGGCTCAAAGAAGTCTCCTTGAAAAGAGGATTACTTGGCACTGAGAGCTACAGGTATCCAGTTCTGAAGCCAAAAATCGTTTAGTAGGAAACTGTAGTTGTATAGAAGCAGGAGAATCTATAGAGAGAGGTTTACATTTTCCCTGCCTGCTGCTGACTTCTGTCCCTGCAGTCATGCCTGATGTGGGGGAAGGATGGGTGACTTTCCTGAAAGAACCATTACAAAAACTTGCTGAGTTCAAATTGTCAAATCTGGACCAACTAGAAAATGGACAAGGTTTGGGGCCCATGAGCTGTGCTTCAGATCTGTAACCAAAGCAGAAATTTAAAACCAAATGCAAGCTGTAATAAATTGCTCTGAATTATTGTTTTGTCTCAAACCACTTGTCCAATTGAAAAATATAATTACCTTCAGTAAAGCTTGGAGGTGGCTGGAGATGATGGGGCACATTGGGAAGGATCAAGTGACTAAACCTCATGGAGCAGATGGAAGTTGGTACATCTGCAAAGTTGCTGACAGTGGGTGGTAGAAACTTAAATTTCAGTCAGTTTGTGGGGGTGTTTTAATATCTAGGAATTTTCTTTTGAAAGTGTTTTGCAGAGTTCCTTTCAGCATTGTAATTGAGAAACCAAAAAGATGGTGATGTTGCTATATATTTTAAAACATAGTAGTAATTGGCTGTTTCTGCCCTCTGTATTTAGCAGTTTAAGTTCATTAGGTAGTGTAGTGGCTGCTTCACTCCTCGAATATCCATGAATCACAGAATTATCAAGGTTGGAAGAGACCTTCAGGGTCAAGTACCACCATCAACCCAGCATCACCGTCATCACCCCTAAACCATGTCCCAAGTGCCACATTCAGATACCCCTGGAGCACTTTCAGAGACAGTGACTCCACTACCTCCCAGGTCAACTTATTGCAGTGCACTCTTTTAGGGAAATTTTTTTTTCAGTCACAACCTGAGGCCATTTCTTCTAGTCCTTTTGTTTGAGACATGGCAGAAGAGCCTGACCTGGCTTCACCTTCCTGTCAGGGAGTTGTAGCGAGTGAGAAGGTCCCCTCTGAGCCTCCTTTTCTCCAGGCTGAGCCCCCCAGCTCCGTCAACTGCTTCTGGTACTCCAGACCCTTCCCCAGCACCATTCTCTTCTCTGAACATGCTCCAGACATTCAATGTCTTTCGTGTCATGAGGGCCCAGAACTGCTGTTGGGACTCAAGGTGTGGCCTCAGCAATGCAAGCACAGGGGGACAGTCACTGCCCTGGTCCTGTGGCCACACCATGGCAGGGACAGCCCAGGTGCCATTGGCCTCTTGCCCACCTGGGCACACCTGTGCTCATATCCAGCCACTGTCACCAGCACTCCCTTTTCCCAGTTTTTCAGCCCTTCTGCCCCAGCCTAGAGCTGCAGGGGGCTGGTCTGACCCAAGGGCAGGACCCAGCACTTGGTCTTGTTGAACCTCAGACCACTGGCCTCAGCCCATCTCTGTGCAGAGCCTTCCTGCCCTGCAACAGATCCAACATTCCTGCCCAATTTAGTGTCTTCTCTGAGCTGACCGGGTGTGCACTTCATGTCCTCATTCAGACAGTCAATAAAGATATTAAACAGGACCTTCCTCAGTCCTCAGCCCTGGGGACACCACTTGTGACCAGCCACCAAATCAATCCATGAGTGTGCTGGGATGAAAGTATGTGGTATCAAAAATCATTACAATTTTTCTAGGAGGATATGGATATTTACTCTGGGATAGTGAACATGTATATTTTGCATTTGGTGATGTGGCACCAAAACTTCAGTGTTTGTTCCCACTTATGATTTTTGCAATGCACAAGTTTTTTCTTTAAAAATTACTTCCTTACAGTATAGGCTGTCATTACTTAATGATTTTTCTATATATGTTCCAGTGAAAAGGGGAAAAATTCAAAGTGGAGCTGTGCAGTTCTTTGTAGTGATCCTTTCCTGTGATGTTCAGATGACTGCTTCAAGGACATGATTTAGGTCTTTGGAAAATTCTATTAGCTCATCAAATTGGCAGAGCATGTATTTTCAATTGAAACAGAGATGACAGCTACTAACTTTATGAGGAAATCAAAGGAGTCAAAGGGGTTAGTTCCAAATGCTGAATGTGTCTGTTTTATTTGTTAGCTAGAGTGTAGCTTTGGGTGTAGTTATTCAGAGGGGTAGCCCATGAAGAGGTTGACAAACTGCATACTGTCCTTACAGGGTCTAGTGCTGGAAGAACACATCAGCTGCCTGTGGTGGTGTAGATGGAGTAGACATGTTCACATCCTTTGAGAAAGAAATCTGGCCCTGAGAGTAGGGAGGGGGTTGAGATGGTAGGAAGCCTGATCCCTTTGGATAGGGATAAAGTCAGTACCACTGCTGTGGCAAGGTTTCCTTGTGTCGCAGTGGAGAGGGACAGGACACCTATTTCTTCATGCACAGCAGCCAATCTTTATTCTTCACAGCTCATATTTATATGGTTTTCTAAAGGCATTGTGTTTAATTCTAGTTGGTTAGTAACTTATTGCAGCTCAGGGCATTGGTTAGTAGTTGCCAGTGTACATGTTCATCAAAGACTTTCTTTTCTAAAGATGTTTAAATTCTTGTCCCGTGGGTAAAGAACAATTTCTCACAGGTAGAAGTCCTTCTTCTCACAGGTGCAAATTCCTTTCTCATGGGAACTTTTCAGGCCAGCTGTTAGCTGTACTTAGCCAAAGTAGCAGGGCTGAGCCATGATTTTACAAGGGTAACAAGGCTCTTATTTTGTAAGGCTTTACCTATATGCAACATCCTTGCTTGCAGCTTTTGGTGAGCCAGTGAAGATTGTTGTGTAGAGTTGGATTCCGTTGCACACTTTTCCCTGCATCTGCTAAGGAAAGGATTGCTATGTATTTTGGAATGAAGCAACATTTTCATGTCTCCCTAGAGCTCCTAAGTCTTCCCCATTAATGACTTACAGATCATACTTAGTGAAGCTCTGCCTCAGTTGACAAAATCACTGTTTCATTTTATCTTCAGAATTTTCTCTAAGAGGACAAGTTGTGTTGTGGGTATTTTTGTTGATCATTTCAATGGTGACTGTCTTCTTGAAATGTTTACAAAGTGGTGGCAGGTGGGAAGACATGGTTTAATCTTGGAGTTGGGAACATTCTTTGAAATAGTTAACCTGAAGAGAGAAAATTAAATCTAGCTCTACAGCAAGTGTGATTGCTTTGAACTGAAGCACTGGCCTTCCAAAGCAGCAGCTGGACTAAGATGTGTGTTTCAAGTAGTGCTTGAAGAAGCTTTTGTGGAGTGGAAGGTGTAGGAGTCCTCCCAAAAACTGGATGAATACAGCTGCAACAGGTTTGGTTCCTTCCAGCCTCCAGTACTGTACCATATGCTCTTGTGCCATTCCAGAGTACCTGCCCTGTGTACAGTTAAGGTACACTTTCTTAGGATACAGCACTTTCTTGTGTTATAGATGAGGTGTAGCTCTCGTGATATTTTAGAGACTTTTCACTGAAATACCAAAAAATAATTTGTCCTTGATCCCCAGTGTAAAATATTACAGAGTAAATGCAGCCTGTATAAGCCACCAAGGGCCAGAACAGTCCCCAGCCTTGTCATATTTCTTAGTATACAAACACCAGTTCATTGTCTAGCTACCTTCAGAGTAATACCCAGTTCTGTGTCTCCTTGTTAACAGAGTGCTCAGTGTTCTTACAATTTTCCCTCATCAGTTATTTTGGTACTGGCTTAGCTTTTGCTACATTGCTGTGTATAAAGAACTCTTGTTTGAGCTGATCTCATCTGAAGCCAATTAAATGTCTTTATGCTTTTTTCCACCCCAGCAGAAATAACAATAGATTCTATGATGGAGGGATTGAAAACAATTAATTTTCTAGGATAAAGAAAGAATTCAGCCTTTTTGCTTGCTCATAATGTTACACTCAAAGGACACAGTCTTCCAGTGCCCCCATAGCTCTTGGCTGCCTCATCACCCCTGAGGTTAAGAAAACTGATGTACCCATGGCCAGGGTGTGCTCCCCTCAGTGATTCCTTCTCAGTACAGGATCATGTCTTGTCTCTTGTTTCCTGTCTGCATAAACCTATTCCTGCTTATGTTTTGCCAGGTTTCACAGGAGAGCATCTATAACAGAATGACAGCATCCAGCCTGGCCTGTGTCTTCGGTTTGAATTTGATCCGGCCACAGAAAGGAACCACCTCCCTGGGCGCTCTGGTGCCTGTGAATCTCTTCACTGAACTGCTGATAGATTTCTACACAAATATATTCAACTCTAGAACAGTGCCTGGTGAGATCTTGCCTTAATGCTCTCAGGAGGGAAGATGGAATCAGGCTGCCTGAGGGAAAGGTCTCTTGGATGGGACCTCTCTATTTAGGGCTCTCCTGCGAGAAACATTTCAACACAGGGTAAAGTTTCTATGTCTTTCCAAATACCAAAGATGCTGGGAGAAGACTGGTGCCCCATATGTTGCCATCACACTGGGAGAATATGAACATGAACATTCAATGACCAATAGATCAAAGTGAATCCCCTTACTAAACTTGAGCAGCTGACAAAAACTGATATTTTAAAAAACTCCACGACACTACATGCCAGTCTGTCATTTCTTTGAGGATCTGGAGACCTTATTATGTGACATTATTTTCTGCATGGGCAGAGGTAATTTCTGGACCACTCCTGAATGTACATCTTCCTTTTATTTTTTATGGTTTTTTCTTTCCTACTTTTTATTTGAATACAAGTTTATTAGGAATTACCCTATTAAGTTAATAAAGGTGGAATCACTTTTTAGGATATGAATGTTTTTGACCTATTTTTCCTTATACTTAAGTATCTTCTGTTACACAAAGAGGTGTGGGCAGTTGTGCCACATCAAATTGACAATTACAATGAAGAATAAAATGTTTCCTGAGTAATTTGAAGTGTGTACACTGCTAAGTAATAATGCTTCCAAATATCTAATATATTCAGTAAATCACTGTAGCTGCACATGCAAAGTGTGTCAAAGTTTTTTCTTGCAAGTTCACATGAGGAGCAATAATCCTCTACATTGTTGGAGTTTTCCTCTTGGAAAATTCTTGGAATTTTAACTGGTGGAATTATATTGGTGAGTGAATAATACAAAATATAGACTAACTTTGAGTACCTCCAGTGTTCAGACTGTGTTGCTTTTGCAGATTGAGTTGGTAGGAATTTCAAATTTCTTTAGAAAGCAGTAAGAACAACAACTTGGATAAAATACTTAATATCATTTTTACACATTGAAAGTCTGTTATTAGTCCCAATGTGAATAATTAGCCAGCATAAAGGATGAATTTTCAGTGTTTTCTTTCTAATTATGCTGTGAATATTGCTTGTGTTTGGTGAACTCTAACAACCTACTATTTCATTGTTTAACATTGTTTGGCAATAGCGTGTGTTAAGCAAGTTATCATCATAGTTGCCTGTTGAGCAAAAGATAATTAGCCAGTGTTAAAAAAGGTAAGTGGTGTTTTCCCTAATGTTCTGGCCTTCCTGCTTCTGTACAGAGCAAATGAAAGAGAGGGAAAATTTAGATTGCAGTAACAGTAACAGTCTCAGGAAGACCTTCTCCTCTGCAAACACAGCCACTTTTTACCTCACAAGTTTTAATGAGTTGAGGACTTCTGCTTCTGTCCTTCCTCTTGGTAGTTGGAAATTTCCAGCCTGTGTGAAGAGTGCAACAAAATCTTGTCACAGAGGGTGAAGAGGATTTGTTCTTGTCTCAGGAAAAAAAAACAAATATTCAGAAGGCTGTGGAATGCTGGGTGTGCCAGGCCTTCGTTTGCCCAGTAGGTGTCATCTATAGCATTAGGCAGTGATCAAAATTTGAAAAATAGAGGCTTTAGAACAAGATGGGTTAGGACCAACTTCTGATAGCACAGCTGCGTGTTTTCTCCTATTCCTCAAGTGTCATAAAGACTACATGTGGCTTTTGAATATCTGTAAGTAATAACCACCTATGTATGATTCCAGTTTGAATATAAAATCTGGCATATTACACAGAGAACAGTTAACAAGAATTCAGGACTGTTGCAGTTCAGCGAAATGAGATTTCCAAGGACTATCATAGTTTCATTTTGCAACTCATCAGCTTTACATCTGCATGAGAGCCTCCTGGCCTTGTTGTGTTGAAACTCAAACACAGTTATGCTCAGCATTGCTCAGCAACTTGGTTCTGTACAGCAGCACCTTCTGTTGATAGGGGAGGAGTTTGGCCTCTGGGGATTAAGAAAACCACAGTATTTTGCCACCTTCTGACTTTGGTCAAAATACAAATGCGTTAGTTTCGCTGTCTGTAAAAAAAAATAAAGGAGGACCTGGCATTAGAAAAGTTCCTTGGGATTAAATACTGGTAAGGCCTATCAAAGGGTTGTTTTCCATTTCCTCATGTCCTTTTTAAAAAATCCAGCAACACCAAATGGCATTTGGTCTGCAGGCTGTTGTGTAATGGGAATGGGAATCCTGGATACCTTTAGCACAGTAACAGATCAGAGCCCTGTGGGTTGAAATCCTGTGCTCATGGAAGTCAGCTTTGCTGAAAGTGTCCCCAGAGTTAGGCAGGGGCTCCCACATAGATTTAGTTCTCCCACTCACCTAGGTTGGGAGACGACAGGAATTTGCCAGCTGCAGTTGTCAGAACACAGTTGTCTCTGACCCCTTTACTTTTACAAAGAAAAAGTACAAGCTGCAAGCATCCCTTCAGCTGATTTGCCTGTCTGTGGACACGTGAGATGATAGTTAAAACCAGACTCCCTCTTTCAGTATTGGTCACATGCTAAACACCAGGTCTTCCGCTTAGTACTTTGTAAACTACCATTTCCTAGCCATTTATAGCTCCTCTCATTTAGTGAATGAAGAACAAAATGGAGCTCTCTCATGTCTAGGTACCTCTTTTCTTTAAAGAACAGATAACAGCTGTTATCCCAGTGTAGGTCTTAAGAAAACCAGAAGCTCTGGTTCTGATTGTCGTTAGCTCTGCTGGGGACAGAGTGATGGGGGACAGGGGTTCCTGCTCCCCCTTGCCTCCCTGCCTCCCCAGCAGGCAGCCTGGGCAGAAACAGGGACTTGCCTCCACCCCAGCCTTTCCCTACAAGGTTACTGATCACAGGGAATGGATTCTGCCAAACTAAAGGCACCTGGGTACAAATTCCTGGTGGTGAGACCCCAGCCCTAGAGGAATTGGTGAAATCCTCCATCTGTGGCAGAACCCCCACCCCCGATCTCTGTCCTGAGTGCCAGACTTAACTATGGCATTAAATCAGCTCACATGAATTATTCAGAGGGGTTTGGAGTGAAATTCATGTTAGAGAAATATATGTTTCAAATTTCCTGACTCTAAGAGGAGTCCTGGAGGTGTCCCCTGCAGTTACTTTGATAACAGTTTCTCTTTACAAATGATAATTGCACGATTCAAGCTTTTGTACAGCGTGGCCTTGTGAACTCTTCTCTTGTATCAAAGAACAATTTTCAGATCATTTCCATAGCAAAAAGAAAGTGATTATGGAGATAATCTGTTGAAAACACACATGCTGGATTTCAGTTGAAAACAATAAAATGCAGTCATGAAATGAGAAATCAAGTGTTACCTAGCTGACAATATATAGAGAATAAATTGCCTAAGCATTTTAGTTCACTGAGCTGCTAGCAATTGAAAATTAGTCCCAAGATTAGTCTGATTATCGGGACACCTCTAGCAACAAGCACCAAAAGGGAAAGGGAATACTTTTCTACCCTGAATCTACGAAGAAACGAAAGAAGATTGAACAATGTCATTAACCAAGGGGGCTCTTTGCAGTTCTTACAAAAAAACTTCCATAAATGATTATCACTTACATGTGTGCAGAGGATCTGTCTGGGTGTGCTGCAGTCTTTGAGCAGCATTCATCACAGAATCTCTCAGAGCCTTATAAACTTCAATATATTCATCCACCCATGAGGAGACCAATAATAGAAAAGCTCCCGATATTTTGTTCACATTATCAGTGTGTACTTAGGTAGCAAGTTGAACTTTTAATGGCGTTGATGGTACAATCACACATCCCTCCTTTTGTTTCCTGACTAGTTTGTATTCCCAGCTGTGGGAAATGCAGGTTTGCCAACACTCACTTTTGGAGAGGCCATGGGGGTGTTGGATCATGGGGAGAGAAGGTGAAGGAGAGTTACTGCCAGCACTGCAGTAACCAAAATGCAAGAGCACAATAGCCTATGCTGCATCCCTGCAGCATTTATGGTAGGGAGTCCCACCACCCTGTGGACCCTGCCCTGCTCCCAGCTGGCCCTTGCAATGCTATTTCCAATGAACTAATTATTATGTTGCTCATTAAGTGAGCTTTTGACCGAGGAAAGCAATTTGATGATCAAGAGGTGATAAGGAGAAACAGGCAAAGCACCTCACATGAAAGCCCAGCAATCCCCACCTTCATCTGGAGGGAAGGGAGACTCACACGGGCTGAGCTCCACAAGAGTTGTGCCCACCCCATGGCTTGGTGTGACACAGAGCACAGTTTATTTATAAACTTTGTAAACCCTCCCTTGCCTAATATAGAGCCCAAAATGAAAGGTTTGTGCTTGTATTTTGCCATGGAAATAAATGTTTGTATTACCTGATAGTAATTCATCTTACCAGTCTGCAAAAGCTTGGTGGCATTTGTGCAGGGATTTATTTGCCTTTACAATTGTAGAGCACCTAGTGGGTACTGGAAAGCCTTACTCAGCTCTGCAGTGCTATTAAATTTCAGCATGTGGCTTTGCCACAGCAAAACCTGCTGCTACTGTTACGTTGTTGGTCTCTGGTGTTGAAGGCAAATTTGTGGAGTAAATTCAAATCAGAAAGCTCTGAGTTGAGACCCCTGGAGGCAGTGACATCTGCCTGTCTTTGATAAGAATTTCTGAGAGTGAGAGTAAGGTACTTAGAGTGAAATTAAAAGCTTTGATCTGGGTTTGGTGTTTTTTTTTGTTTCATCATTATTTCATATTTGAGTCCTTTACATGTGCCTTTCAGTTCTTCATTAGGCTGTGGTTTTTAGTTACTGCTCCAGCACAGGGCAGACATCTGGCAGGCTCCTAGCAGGTTGCTGGCACTGCCAGGACTCACATCCTGGCTCCAGCCTGAGCACACTTAAATGAAGCAGGTGATAGACACACCCAGAGTAATATTACTCTAAAGAAAGTGACCCTCTGGGCCCAGCACACTGGGGCAGCCCCAGACACACAGGGCGCACAGCAGGGGTGATGATAGAATCCCAGAATTATTTAGATTGGAAAAGACCTTTAAGGCTGAGTCCAATGACTAACTTAGAAATGCCAAGTCCACAAATACCATGTCCTCAAGTGCCAGCCACATTTACAAGTCTTTTAAATATTTTCAGAGATGGTGTCACTTGTTTCCTGGGAGCAAAGCCTGACCCCCATCTGGCTGCACTCTCCTGTCTGGGAATTGTAGAGAGCAAGGACATTCCCCCTGAGCCTCTTTTTTCCAGGCTAAGTCCCCCCAGATCCCTCAGCTGCTCCTGTGTTCCAGACCCTTCCCTAGCACTGATTCCTTCTCTGGACATGCTCCAGCCCTTCAGTGTCTGTCCTGTCTGGGGGGTGGGCTCAGAACTGGACACTGCACTCCAGGTGTGGCCTCAACAGTGCCCAGCACTGTTCACTGCTCTGGTCCTACTGGACACATTATTCCTGATCCAGGCCAGGTGTCTTTGACTTCTTGCCCACCTGGGCACACCTGGGCTCATGTTCAGCTGTTGCCAACCAGCAGCTTTACAGCCACTCTGTGCCAAGATGTTTCACCAGATGGATGATGTCAAATCAAATCTCAACCCCGATGTATTTGCACAGCCTTCACTTGGCTGGTTGTCTCTCTCTCCTCCACACAACACTGGCTGGATGAGGCTCCTGGAGCCCCTCAGCAGAGGGAGAGGGGAAGGGCAGCTAAGGCAGGACACCCTTGGACAAATGGGAGGATACCAAAAAAAAAAAAAAAAAAAAGTTAGAAATATATTGTGTGAAAAATCCTTGAAATCAGCCATTTCCATCAGCCTGAAACCTCCCAGAGGTCAGCAAGGTCAGATGCATGAGCCCCCCACCCATCTATGTGGGTGGGATTTGGGATTTGGTTTATTATTTTTGTTTATTTTTTTCAGTTGTGATGTAATGGAGGATGGTAAGAAGGATGGAACACATAGTGGCTCAGCATTTTTTATGATGCAGTTTCAAACCAATAGAAAATTCCTTAGTTATGCAAGAGCACTTTAAACCATAACATAATATCTACACCAGAATTTTATTTTTCTCAATTCACTGCTTTGTGAATTTATTTCTAATGTCACTCCTTCTTAGTTTTAGCTAAGACAATATTTCCATAGCCAAGCAAAGCAGGAGTGGCCCCAAGATGCAGATGACAGTTGGGAAGGCCTCGTGTGAAGGGATGCAAAAGCCCATCAGGGGGAGGGATGCATCATTTCTTTTTCTGCAGCTACAGCTTAAACCCCAACCCTGGGCTTTCAACAACACAGAACACATTGGGAGCAGGACCCTCATGTTGGGGAGAGATTGTGAAAGATCTCCCAACTCCTTTGGTATCTTAGAGGTTGCCATGCTTGGCTGCAGAGAGAGGAAGGCTTGTCTCAGGCACTTCTCTCCAGTCTTGGAGCTTTTGCTCACCTGTATGCAGGGACAAAATGTCACTTCCTGAGCCTGTGTCTCTGGTCCTCTGTGCTGCTGCTGCAGCAAAGCACCCCAGTTTGGAAAATGAGAGGGGGAAAGGGAATGTTTCTATCATGAATATTGAGGGGAAAGGTGATTTATTGCAGCATTTTAAGCCCGAAGATGAAATGCAAAGGTGAATTAAACTTTCTGTGGTAACTGCTCAGTCAAAGGTTGGAGTGCAGTGTTTCTCCTGCATTTAAACAGCAAAGGATCATCTGCAATTTGCCAGTGCAAATGCAAACAAGAACTTCAAAGGGCAGTGGCATCTTTTTTTTTGTTTCTCCTTCTCCCTGGCTAGAATGTATTATAGCAAGCTTGTGTATGCTTTGTAGTATTTTTTCCTGTCATGACAATTTAGTTTTTGTTTGCTTTTTTAAGGGAGGGAAAAAATCCCAACTCTTGCTTTAATGATCTTCACTGTGGTGAACTTAAAAGTGGCTTACAGCAGGGGAGTCTGGCATTTTGTGTTTGCATCAGTCAGTCACTAGTGACTGATCTCAGAAGCCATTTTCTAAGCAAAATAGGCTGCAGTTGGGAAAACCTGATTAAAGTGAGTAGAGTTTTATCTGATGTGGCTATTGCCACTCATTTCAGCGTAATTACTTTCTTTTCAACTACAGATGACACGCAGAACACAGAAGAAAAAGTACATATCAGTTTATAATGCATTCTTCTTAAAGTTTAAGTGATCCTAATAGGCCATCAAACTACCAGAAAACCACTTGGCATGTGGAATGAACTGATCCAGCTCCACCAGTTTGTGTTGCCATCCTTACACAGGAGTCTGCCGTGAGAGAAGCCATTAGCTGGGCTGACATTATTGTGAAATCATCTTGCAATATCTTACAAAAATTGCTGCTATGATTGTAAACTAAATGCTACAAAAAAATATTGAGTGGCCTTGACTTTGCTTCCTGACTTCAGAGCATTTAGGTCCTAGTGGCTTCTCCCTCTAGAGTATGAAAACTCAAAATATCTGAGATCCTGACACAAAAATTGCTCATCCTGGCATTGCTCTGTGCTACTTCCCAACAGAGAGAAGTGTTCCTTTTCCTCTCATTTCTGAGGGACAAGAGACAGTGGGCAGGAAGAAGAGGTGAAATTACATTTGGAGAGGTGCAAATACAAAACTGACAGGCTTGGAGACAACACGCTTCATTCAAATGGCTTTTTGCAGAGCAGATCCTCTGCAAGGTAACTTACGGCATGTGAAAGAGTCCTGTGCACAGAAAACAGTCTGTCATGGTAAAATAAAGAGCCCTGAAGCTGTGAAGTCTGGCATAGCTGTAAAAATAACTTTCATTGGGGAGGGGAGGCTGGGAACCCTGCAGCTCCTGATTCTTCTGAAAGACAATGCCCATGACCACAGAGTTGAACACAGAGACTACCGTGACTCCTGCAAATCTCCACCAAAACCTCCATTTAATATACTATCAAAGATTAAAGGCTGCACTCTTGCAACTGCATTAATTATTAAGGCAGCAGGCAGAGCTCTGTAAATGGCTCCTTTCTGTTAGCACAGCACTGAGTTTAAAGGTTAGGGTGGTGGCAGACAGAGGATGATGATGATGATGACAATGACACATGATTTGGGGAGTTTTCTAGCATGGGGGAGAGGTGTCTTCTAATACTGGAAGCAATGTCAGGAAAAATCAGCCTGCCTTCCATGTAGCAGGGGCTGGGAGGGAGGAGGGAGCAGCTGTGCTGTAGGGGAAGCAGGAGTGCAGTGCTGAGTTCTCTTGCCTATTGCAGCCTGAAATTAAACAGTAACATTGCCAGGAGGTGAAGACAAGGCAACACACCCCCAGACAAAAAAATACCCTTTCCCCTACCCCTGACAAGAAAACCCCAACCCTGTTTCTGTTCTGCATAAGCACTAGACACTGTGGCAGGCTTTGTGCAGCTGTGACAGTGTTATGCTTTGATTTGATTAATTTTATTGGGAAGAAGTTCCATCCCTTCCACCAACAGAAACCAGCCAACCCCCGCCAGGGTCCTCTCTCTCTGTTTCTTTACTACAGTTATAAAGTGATGGATAAATTACTTTACAAAGTAGGGCCACCACACATTGGAGAGCACCTGAGAGTGCAAGTATGAAAGCAAAGCCCAGGGGTCTGGTGAGTTGGCAATTATTCCAAGAGGTGGAGAGCTAAGCACAAGACTGGACAGGGTGCCTCTGCCGGGGAGACACAGTAGCCTCAAGGAAGAGGCCACCTGCCTGACAGAAAGCAAGCAGAGAGGACTGTACCCATTCTTGCAGCAGTTAAGTTTGAAAATGGAACACAGTGGTGGAGAAATCAGCACTACCTGTTCTTCAAGTCACTTCTCCTGCCCCAGAGAGTCTGGGCAGGGACGGGGTCCCTGAACAGGCCCTGGGCAGGCCATGCTGTGACCCTCAGCAGCAGAGACCACCACAACAATGCCAGGAAATTGTCAGTCAAGTTTAATGCATCATAAAGAAGTAAAACTACATTGGCATATTTAAGACAAACACTTTTTTTTTTTCCTATGCACACTATCCACTGGACAGCCCCCTTTTCAAAATAACTACTTTTAACAGTTGAAGATAGTTCTTCAGAAATTCTTCACATATTCAACCTTCCAACACTTTTTCTTTTCTTTTAATTTGTCTGAGAAGGAAAAGAAAATCATGAAACCTAAAAACATCTACATTGCAAGCCACTCAGAATGCATAATTGCATACATTAACCAATGTATAACAACTGTGTTTTACTTAGTTCACTTTGTTCATCAATAAAAGAATATAAAAATCTTGTTCAATCGAGTGTTGTGTATTAAAATAGATTTGTATAGTACTGCACAGTTTCTCCCGGAGTTGTGAAAATGGTTGAAGGGACTATGTGCTGCCTAGTGTTGGGCAACAGAAAAAAGCCAGTCCCTCATTTGTTCATTTTTTTAAATTAAAAAAAACAAAAAAAAGGCTATTCGGCACCATGTGATATGCTGATGTGAGAGACTAACCTTGTGTCCTGCTCTGGTGGCTTTCCATGAGTACCTGTTGTGCTCAGTGATGGAGAACTCATAAGGACAGAGACAGTGGCACTGGGGAGTGTGAGCTGAGAAACTCGGGGTGTCCATCAGCACCTTCCCAGGGAGCCACAGGACACAGGGCCCTGGGGGCCAGGCAGGACCTTGCAGAATCAGGAAGACCAGCGAGTAAAACAAGCAGGTGCACTGGGATTTTCTCAGGCTAATGCTGAACACTTCCCAAATATGCTAAAATCCAACAAAATGTTAAAAAGGAGTCAAGTTTCCAAAAATTAAATCCTCCCAAACCCTTTTAATTTTCCATGCCCTGTCCCTCCCCCAGAAGTCTTTGAGTTCAAGTCTCCAGTTTGAGAAACAACCCCTTGAGGCAGTTTTTTTTTTCCTGTACCATTTCAGCAGATATTTCTACAAAAAAACCCCAA
>VXBB01011150.1:253405-277851 GCA_013399915.1 Illadopsis cleaveri | reverse complement strand
AAAAAAAAAAACAACAAAAAAAAAAAAACCCCCCAAAAAAAAAAAAAAAAAACAAAAAAAAAAAAAAAAAAAAAAAAAAAAAAAAAAAAATCAAATCATGTTACATATCTTTAACAATAAAAATGCAGTACAAAAATGTAAAGTTATTTTTTGGCATATTATCTGTACTGACAAGAAACAAACACCAGAATATTTATTTGCTTTTTTTTTTCTTTAAAAAAGAATCCAAAATGAACAAAAAGACAGAAAAACACAAAATAATCTCTTTAAAAAATGAAATCCAAACTGTCAAAGATATCCACTCTTATGGTTGATGCTAAACCTTGCACAAAAACTCCATGAGAAAAATACACTGATAGCAAAATAAGTAAAAAGGACCTGCAAAAGGAGTTTTACAGTCGTATTTTTTTAAATATTTCGGAACGCATATACAGAAGCATCAGCATGAAAATACTTCAATATTTTACTAGAAATGCTAACTTCATACAGTTTCTTTCTTTAAATATCTGCAATTCTCAAGTCTAACATTACAGAAAAAAAAAAGAAAAAAAAAAGATCTTTTGTTTCCAAGGCTCTGTGAATGTCCGTGATGCTGTTCTGGTCACAACGACCCCATCTCCAGGTCACCTGAATCAATGGGGCCAAACTTGTTCCTCTGAAAACAATCCATGTCAAGTGCTAAGTAGCTCAGTTTCTGGTTATCTCACTGATTCCCCCCCACACACACATAGCTTTCAGCCCAACTACTTCTCTAATACCTCACTACCTCCTCTCCCCTTAGAACAGAAAGCCTGTCTGCCACCAAAAAAGGCTCTCCTGCTTCCTTTTAGCCAAGCTTTTCCTGTTCATCCTCAGTCGTCAATGCATTAAGGCCAACATAACGAAACAAAACGTCATAAGCACTGAAGGTTCTTGGCAAATACAAAACTGCAGCATAACCTGCCCTGTGGGAACCTGCTGCCACAGTGACCTACAAACTGGGCTGACTGGTCTGCAAGTCTCTGAGCGTATCAAAACTGAGATTGCTCCTTCTGTCCTTTGTTCCAGTTTCATCTCTCCCCTGCTCACGTGCATAAAGTTTCTGGTCGCCCCTCCCTCAGACCTCCCACGGCCGACTCCTGTCAGTTGTTACCCTGTGATGGCTGCAAGGCTTTGTGCATGGCAGCAGAGGCAGCAGAGGGTTTGATCCAGGGGATGGATAGCAGGGAGGTGGTGGTGGTGGTCGTCATGGTAACCTGAATCATCTGCTCATTTTGTATCAGTCTAATGAGGGTTTTGAGACGTTCCAGTGATGACTGAGTCCCTTTCTGCTGGGCCATCAGGCTGGTTTTTAGCTCTAAGCATTTCTGTCAAATAAAGAGAAGGGGAGAGAGAAGGAAAGGCTGAGAATACATTCAAAGTGGTGTCAAACATCTCTCCAAACATCCTTTGGTGCCTTGGGTGCATGTTCTGCTCAAATGAAGTATGTTCTCCTTTGGGGAAAGCAAAACCACAGCCTAACAAATGGAGTAATCAGCAGTGCTTGCACACATTGCAGCAGCTGTCTAAGAGAACAATATTCTTCCCAGGCAAAATGCATTTGGAGGATGTTTCTCACTCCCTCCTGTAGACAGCCAGGCAGAAGCACCTTCTGCACTCCAGAGATGTCTGGCACAGGACTGCAGTAGCTGTGTTACTGAAAATACAGAAGGCACCACTCAGGTGTCTCACTCGTACCAAAGGACCCTGATAAATGCTTGGTGGGTGAACCTCACCAGGATGCATTTCGTATGTGCCACACATTTCAGGGAATGGGCACTGTGAGGATACATTAATCTCACTGAACCTGATATCAATATTTTTCTGGCAGAAAACTTTGCTCCAAGACACAACTGTTACACCAGAGCATTCACAAAAAAGTTTCATCCCTCAGGGTGACCAAACTGCACCCTGTGATCTCTTGAAATAAAAATCTCCATGCAAATGGCCCCAAGAGCAGGAGCTAAACAAAGGCATCCCAAATCTTCCATTTCTCCAAGAAGAGATAGGAAGAATCAGTAATTCTCCTTTCCCTCCCCAACCATAGACTGCTGCATCCAGCATCCCATTCTTCTGTGAGGGACAGCCCCACACCCTGAGTCTGTCTGCAAGCTGAAAGGGGACAGCAGCCTCTGATACCTGAACCCTGTTTTCTTTCTCCCAGTGTGCCCAGGATTCTGACCAAGCTGATTACTTGTCTGCAGATTGCTCCTCTTTGGCTGTGGTCCAAACTGACCAGGGATGGGGATTCTCCAGTCCTGGGGAACTGGGAAATGCTCACTGGAAAATCAGCTTGTTTGGAAAGCAGCTGTGTGGAGCTGCACAAAGGTTGGTTAAGAGAGATGAAATTTCAGATGAAAGATAAATTATGTTCTGTTTTTACTATTGCAGCTGTGGGGTGCATGAGTGTGTTCTTTTTCATATAAATCTCTGTTAAAATGTCAGAAGGAAATTGCTCTGTGCTGGGACACCTCTAATTTATTTTCTCCTTTCAAGTGGATACATTTCCAATAAATACAATCATTGGTTGATATTACCATTTAAATAAGACAGTGTTGCCCACTGAAAGAACCTGATTGTGCTTAGGTAGAAATCTTACTGATTTTGACAGCCATTACACACACCTGATAGCTGACAGCTTTTATTTTTCCAAATTCCTCAGCCTACTGCACTCTCCTACCTATTACATAGATGTGTGGTTCCATTAGTGCTATACACATGTACAGGGAATACACAGGGATGTCTTTTAATAAGTTATTGCTTTTCCTTCCACTCTGTTTTACGTGATAAATATTTTAACATGCCTCCTCTGGATAACTGCAATGGTAAAACAAGCAGTGACCAGTTACTCCTGCAGCTGCCACTTTGATTTTTCCAGGGCAAGGAAGTGTCAAATATTTATTGAGGCTGCCACACAAACCAACAGCTACCTCTTAGGAGGGAGGTAGCCCCAGATAGTACCTTCAGCTATCAAGGGTAGGAATTAGGCTTTGAATTCAGCCCATTCAGCCAGAGACTGCTGAATGGCACAATAATGGCACAATATCTGTGGAAGATACCTGCAGGCAACATTTAGCTTTGAAATGAGTTTGGAGAGACAAAATAGTCCATGCCCAGTCATGGAGAGATGCTACAACATTCAGTAAAGATGGTTATTTCTACTTAATATCAAGAGGTTTGAGCTAATGGACAAGCAGCTACCACTGGAGGACCCACTTGTGACAAAACTTTTCACCTAGAGGATGGAAGTGCCTTGAAGTCATTGGGGAGCTCAGAGCTATGGATGCAACTACAAAGAAGGCAGCCATGGCTATTTGTGGGGTTTTGTTTGGGTGTGTTTTGCCACAGGAATTGAAGTGATTTCTCCTCCTCAGCCTGCCAGAGTGGCTTGCTTTTGTGCAAAAAGAAAATGCACATGTACTTCCTCAGAGAGAAACACATTCACACTTGAAAACCTACTGCTTGGGATCTTGAATAATTTTCTAGCCACAAAATACCATTTTTTTAGAGCTTAAATTCTTTATAACCATCTCTTCAGGAGACTCTGTCCCCATCAGGTGTCCTACCTTCACTGCACTGTTGAGAAGTCGATCTTTTTCTTCTAACTGTCTATGCTCACTCTTCAGCTCACTGCTTCTCTTTAATAACTTTCGCTTCTCTTCTTCTTTGACTGTGGAACAAGAAGATTAAGGATGCAGAGGTTAAGGATGTACTGTGCACTTGAGGACAGAAAGCAGAAGCAGGTACTTTGCATGGCAAGTTTAAGGTCTCATCAGCCTTTTGTCAGCAGGTACAGCCAAAGAAATATGGAGTTTCTGCTTGCAGGCATTTTTTCACTAGAAGAAGTGGCTGGGCATTGGAAGGGGCTGCCCAGGGAGGTGGTGGAATCCTCATCCCTGGAGGTGTCCATGGAACAACTGGGCGTGGCACTCAGTGCATTGGACTGGGTGACAAGGTGGGGTCAGTTACAGGTTGGACTCAATGAACTTGGAGGTCTTTTCCAACCACTTTAGGTTGGTTCTGGGATTCTATGCATGTGTCTATGGCAATGGTTAGCACACAGGAGGACAAGCCAAAAGGTACAGTGCACCTCTAAGGTGAACTGAATTTCATCCTTAGACCACATGAGATCCTGGAGGTCTCCAAGAAAGAGGTGAATGGTATTTAGGAAGAGGCCAGCCCTTTGGAATGGCAATAGTTAGTGACCCTGGCAGAAAAGCACAGTTATAACTGTGCCAGACCTCCATAAAGGTCCTTACAAATATGATCTAATGCCCCAAACAGCCTATTGTAAGAGGTCAACAGGGATTAAAAAAGAATAATGCTCAATGCACAGCTGGCACACAGCAAATGACTCAAGTGGCTGCCATAACACATTAACACTGAAGCAATTAGAAGCTGATATTGCTGTGGTGTCTGGGACACTAGTCTGGCATTGTGCTACACACCCAATTACATGGATCTGCTTAAGCTCACTCTGCCTCACAATGACTCTGCCTCAAAATCCTGTTTTCAGCCCTGTTCCAGGGAAGGCACCACTTCGATGATGGCTTCCTCCAGAGAGTGAAGTTCCTGACAGATCCATCTCAACTTCCTTACAGAGAGAAGATGGCAAAGGAGCAGACCAAGGGCAAGGGGAGAGAAAAAGTCTGCTCTCCCCAGTCACTCATGGCCCTATGACCTAGACCATCAGACCTGGCAGCATTATAACACTACTAGGATATTTCAGCTCAGGACTCAAATGGCTTTGCCTATCATGAGCAGGAAATCCCTTGTCAGTGGCTGAATTAATCCCTACCTGTTTTATGAGTAACATAGGAGTGAACAATAGCCAGAGTTCCAGTCCATGGCACACTGTCATCTTTCTTTAACACCTATAAGCCCAGGAAACAATAATTGGTTAGGATTCCACAAAATGACACATTAATGTTTGCTCCAGCCTTACAGTTTGGCAGGAGCAGAACTTGGGTCCTTGTCTCAGAACATAAAAGTGATCTCAGGGCTGAGCACAAGGAACTCTATGGCACAGAATCTACACTTTAGTGACACTTCAGTGTTTTAGTAATTTTTTTTCTTACTTGTGCAATCAGCATTACTCACAGCAACTAGACAGTTCAGCATATCTCACATAACTGTGATGAACAGTTGTTTGTAACAAACGTGATTTAAAGAAAAGGAAGTTTTCTCCTCACACCTTTCAGATTCACTGGTGAACAGTGTCTTCTTCTCACACTGCCTCCCTCATCTCTAAGACTTACATTCTTTGTCTGGCTAAATGCTGGTGGCATTACTGTAAAGAAGGGAGCTGAAGGAACTGAAGAGACATTTTCAGAGGACAATTCTTAGCAATTACAGGCAAGCTACAGCACTCTGTGTATGTTCTAACTCTAGGATGGTGAAAAATACCAGAAATAAATACTGCAAACTGCACTAAAAGCCTCTCAGTACTTCTTTATCTAATGTAGTCCACTGAGCTATGACCATGGGTTAGATTTGTTTAGGGGTACACAAATTCGAGGTGACTCCCACTTTCCCTTCTTGGCATACCATGCTTCATGAAGCTTACCTTCTGTTGGCACTTTGGGCAGACCCAGAGCCCTTTGGGGGCAGTTTTGAGGGGTGGGTCCAAGCAGTTGAGGTGATATGCTCTGGGACATGTACCACAGGGCTGCAAGTTAACTCCACGCTTGCAAGCAGTGCAGTGCTCATCGTGATGGATCTCGTTCTGCAAGAGAAGGGTGCCCTGGGTAAAGTCAATCCATTGAGAACTTCCCTCTATACAGCATTCAAAGCCTCTACTGCAGCAGACAGGCTCCTTCAAACACAAAATCTAATTGTCAAAAGGACCCTGACGGACACAGAAGACAGAAATAACAGATATATGATAGCAACAAATACGAACAACAAATGAGCCAGAAGCAAGTTCCATAAACTGAAACAGAAACATAAAACCCAACTAATGAAACACAGGAGAGAGTCGACTAATACAGCCAGATTGTGACACAGGAATTATTTAACTTCTTTCTTTGCCAGTGTGTTACTACAACACGTGTATCCCCATGCATGGCTGTGCCCTGGATCAGAGTTAATGTGGGAATCACTTCTCCTTCATGCCCAGAGCAGAAGGAAGCAAGCAAGAAGAGGGTTCTGGGGAAGCACAGTTCCATGTTTCATGCACTGCCTCAAAGGGCAGCTGGGGAAACAGGAGGCTGGAGCACAGCCTTGGGCTAAATACCCTCTTTTGTGAGCTCCTCTGGCCTCTTTCTCCCTGGCAGTAATTGTTCTCTCTGACAACCTTTCTCCAACAAGACTGATGAGTGCTTTGTCTGAAGCAATACACAACATGAACTCAGACTCATCAACAAAGTTACAATGTCATGTAGTAGATTGCTATGCTAATCTGGTGGCAACATTAATTACTCTTTTTAACAAAGGAGGCACTGATTTTGAAATTCTCATGCCTTGTGAATCATTACAAAAAATCAAAAATTTCCTATTGGCTTTCCAGAAAGTAGAATAGTAATTTTATGGTTTTTAATTCCAAAAGCATGTTTTCATTTTTAGGAATAGTAATCAAAACATTTCATGGCAGTTTTAGTCAGGCTTGTATCTTGAATTCTAAATCAGTCCTGTCAAAAAAAATCACTCTCCAAAAAATTACTCTTTACAAACTACCTGCTCAAAGAATCTTAATTTTAACCACAATGTAAAGGGATTTAATCTTTACAAACTAGAATGGTCACTCATTTATCTTATAAAATTTTCATTAAACTCATAAATCTGGACTAGCAATTTCTCAATCAGTGGAATCAACAAAGGGACTAAACTCAAGCCTTGCATGTGAAAGCCCAAGAGTACATATCTTTGAAATTCTAGCTCAGAGAATTAAAGATTTACTTAAGTGGGAGAAGAGAATACTGCAATTAGGTACCTTCGGAGTAACTACAATAACCAGAAACAAGCACTGAGTACACAGTGATGAGAAAGATACCTGCTGATACACAAACTTTGCCACACATACCTTCCAGAATGGATCCTCATTTGCTAGCATATAAAAGAAGGGCAGAAAACAGATTAGTGGAAAATACATTGCTGCAGCAGTTGCTAGTTCTCAGCTTTGGGAGCACTTTTAATCAAGATGTGGCATAGGAGATCAGGACATTGCCAAAATTAATGCAGGTAGGAAAGAATGTAACAGCAAGCACTGGAATTAGCATTTGAGATTTAAAAATGTACATTGCAGGAATCCCATGTCCAAAGGTCTGATGCTAAAAGGTCATAGTATTTGAAATTTTCAGAAATTTTCATGCAGAGCTCCTCTCCACGTGCCAGTAGTCAAAAAGTCTTCCTTGAAGGACCTCAGCATGCTGAGTGTTGGAAAGGCTGGCCCTGAATCAGCACTGCACTTAACAAAGAGTATGAAATGGGTGCCTCCAACTAATCGTTAAACACAGATTTAAATGTGGAGCTGATTCCTGGACAAAATGGTCAGCTCCTGTGGGAGTGAGCCTGACCCTATCATCAACTCCTGCTCATCAAACTACTCCCACTCAGAACATCAGTGACCTTTGGATGAACTGAGTCTGTAGAGATTGTATTCACAACCTGATATGAACAAGAACCAACAGAGCTCACTGGAAAGCAAGCCAAGCCTTCCATTAAAAAAAAAAAAATTAAAAAAATTGTAGAATTCAATGCAATTTGGTCCAAAAATAAAAAGCCAGAAAAAATTAAGAGCTTTGTGGAAACTGTACAGTGTGTTGCAATTTTTGCTGCTGATTTCATAGAAACATAGAATATCCTAAGCTGGAAGGGACACATCAGGATAACTGAGTTTATGGGCTTCCCTACCCCTGAGCTTGCATCTTCCTTTTTATATTTAACAGCCTGTAATAGATTTTTTTTTTCTTCCATAAATTTCTCTACTTTTCTCAAGAATTGTAGTATCCTCTGGCAATGAGTTCCATAAATAATCACAGACCTATAAAATGTGTAGGTGTTACTTCATATCCAAAAATACACACACAAAGATCCACCACTGTATGACACCATGATTACTCAGGGGATATAAATGTTATTCAGATAAACAGAGGCTTGATAATTGATGAATCTTTTGTACAAATGATACATGTCAGGGGATGTGACCTCATTTCAGATGAGACATTTTCATATAAATGAATCCTGATTAATTAACATTTTGATCAAAATTTACAAGAATGTTCCTCTTCTGTATTTCCAGAAAAGACAGTTGTTTCCTGGACATTGTGGGGATTTTTTCAAGTTTGTTTATTTGTCTTTTCAGCTCACTTTTGCTACAAAGTTTTAAACTTCTTAATGCATGTCCACTTCCCTCTTCTGGTTGCTGAAAAATGAAACCGAGTACAATATTTTTAAAGGAGCACTTTATAAGAGAAGGGGCAGCCATCTCTGCACTGAAGCTGGAGAATTGCATCACTGCAGAGCCAAGCAATCTGGGACAGCACCTGCCTTCTGTTCAGTGCTTGCACAGCATCCACCAAAACAGTGGTGGTGCCAAAATAAATCCTTGCTGAGGTGGGGAATTCTGCTATAATGAAGTCCATCTCAACATTCTAAGAATATGCAGAACTCCAGCACATATTCTGGATTCTGGAAAAACCAAAGATACAGGACTCAAAGAGGAATTAATGATTAAGGAGAGAGGTTGCTGATTTCCAGGAAGCCCTAAGACAGCTGCATCAGTAGAGCTCTGTCACTTGCCTACTTCCTTGCAAATAAAATGAGAAACACGTCACGAAAGGAAGGTCAGAGATATCAAACCCTAACGTGACCCACCAAGGGGCTGGCAGCACAACTTGCTAATGCCACTCTGTCCTGATTTCTCACGTGTTTACATGGGAAAAACAAGGGTTATGATAAGACAAACAATAAATTACAATTTTAATTGTGAAGATAAAACTAAGCCAGGAATAACGTTCTTTTCAGCGGGGCTCACATGAGCCTGGCTTCCTGCTAAGAGGCATGTCAGCAGAGCTGTTTACTGTAATAACCTCTGCTGTCCTCTGAGACCAAATGCATCACAGGCATATGATAAGTAGGCCAAGTGTCTGTATCTGGCATGTGAAGTTTTGAAGGCAGAGAGAAGCACCACTGCCTTTCAGTCGGTGCTCCTGTGGTGCAGGAAGTCAAGGCAGAGGCAGAAAGGTGAATCTCAAGCACTAAACATGACAATTGACAGAGAGATCAAGAAAACACTGAAAAACTGTCAAAACTTCATGTCTCAATTATAATTACCCCTGCAAATGCTCCAATTTAACTTAGAAAAAGGTCTCTCTTCCCTTACCTCTAATACATCTCAGTAGAGAATAAGTTATAAAGGCAGAACAAGGACAAGGACAGAATCAAATTTCTTTACTGGCTTTGTCTCCTCTTCTGAAATACAAGCTTCTCACTTGCTTCCTTAAAACACTACATGTGTCTTGTCTGAAGAATTACACTATACTCAACATTCTCTGTGTTTCACCTCACATGTCCCAACTCTTTGTCTTCTCTGTGTTGCACATTTTTTCCTGAAATACACTTCTTCCCATGAGCTAATCATCAGCATCTCTAAATGGCTCCTCTCAATTGTTAATTCTCAAGGCATTTACTATTAAGTTTTAGACTGAAGTTCTTATAAATACAAGACTGGAAGGCATCTTCAAGGTCATCAGGTCTAGGTTTATGGCTCTACCTCTTGGAATCAGAAAAACTGGTTTTCAGCCCTTGTTACTGAAGCAAAAGTTGTGGGAAATATCTAGTGCTTGAGGATGGAGAGCAGTTTCTTAAAGCTGGTGGAAAGAGGCAAATGAAAAGCCTAAAATAGTAATTATTTTTCAATATATATTTTTAAGTACTTGGGGTTGGCAACACTACTTTTTTCAATCAGTTCTCTCACTGCATGGTGCTTGAAGTACCAGAGATCAGATTTTCCACTGATTGCAGAGGCTTTGGATCCATTTCTACACAACTGTGACCTTTAGCTTTATCCTTTCATTGTTTTTGCAGGAGAACAATCTATTCTCTCTCTATATTAAAAAACACAGGGACATTACATCCATAAACTAACGCCCTATGGTATCCTAACAGTAACTCCTATGAACTCCTACTAATGAATTTTTAACATGTCATTAGAATAGTAGTATATTCATTTAAAATATGCTTACCTCTCGTTGAAAGGAACAAAGGGTTATTCAAATAATTCGATGCAAGGCGTTTCCGCTGCAAAGGAAAAGAAACCAACCCCCATGTCACTGCAAAGTGCTCTGCTTGTCTCTTACATTTCAAATTATTCATCTCCACGGTCTTACCTCGTACCTAACCAGCTCTCCAAAAGCTACTTAAACTGACCACTGACACAGGCAGACAAACAGTTGCATTATTTACCTTTCTAACAAGTTTTTTATAGAGCAGTTTATTGTGCATTAGATTCTATTAAGAAGAGAAAAATACGAATTGTGAATGCTATTGATGGGGTTGCAGGATACGTTGCATGGGCTGGTAAGAGTAAGACTACAACAAAACTAACCCCAAGGCCAACAATGTCCATAAGGGAAAATTGTTGCTGTGAGGTGACATCTTTATTTGCTGTCGTGGTTTCACGTTTGCCAATTTCTATATTTCAAATTTAGTGCAGTGGTCCGAGTGCCTCCTAGAATTATTACTCTTTTTTGCATATATAGAAATGGTGAGGAATTTCTCACCTGCAGGAAAAGCACTGCTACCTTTGTGACACCTGCCTACACTTCAGAGGAACATACTGCATTTGCAAGCAAGGAGCGAGGGCCTTAGCAAAATATTTCCCTTTCAGAAGTGAATGTACAGGGCCCTGAGGAGCTGGCAGTGATTTCAATCTGCTGAGGTCACCAAATTTACAAGCAGAGAGCACTGCAAAGCTGTCTGAGGTGTTTAACTCATCTAACACAGCCCATGGCCAGCCTTGTCTGATGGCACAAGCTGTGGTCAGTAGCAAGCCAGGCTTCATTAATAGTCTGGACAGCCCCAAATTGTTCCTCTGAGCCATCCAATACCTGTACAGCAGGACTGGAAACAGCACCATTTTCCTTCATTAGATGTTGTTAGATTCTGCTTGGAAGAAAATTAGAGGGGTTTTTGCTACTAAATTATTTATTCTGTGGTGAACAAACTATTCTCTTATAGACAGGTGCCCGCCAGTCTGTTAATGAATTTTGAATAGATGTTTCTTTCTTCAAAAAATAACCAGTCCAAAATGTAACTCTTTCCTATGAAAAAAAAAAGGGCTACTGAGGGTAGGAAAATAAAATGGTATCTCATTTTTTAAAGAACAAAACTTTGAAAAGAAAAAGCACACCATTAAGTGAAGACATAAGACCATGATCACATTTTTGCAATTGAAGTTAGTATCACCACTACAAATGCTGAGCTCCTGCCATTTTGAGGGGTGTTGGCAAATAAAAAGTCTAATTTACATGCAATCTCAATTTAAACAATCATGAATTAAAGATCATTCAGTAGACTAAATTAAACTGCACCAAAATGCCTGAAATGCCACAAATACCTCAACTAACTGATTAGCAAATCAGGCTGAGCAGCTAATTGATCAGAGAAAAACCATCTGCCTCCATTTTACTTGAATGACATTCCCCATGGTCAGTACTTAATGACAGCTCCTAATGAGGACACAGCTGATCAGCCACAGGAGTCTTTCACAGACTTTTCTGTCTCCATATTCTTCATTTCAGCATATGCTTTTGAGAATAGATGTGATGAGCAGTATGAGCTAGAGGTGCAGCAGACCTAGGCCCTCTTCTCTTCCACCTCTGCTCCAAGGTTTATAGAGTTTGTCACAAACACCAATCTGGCTACAACCACAAAACTCTGCTGCAAGTATTTTAATAATCAGGACAAAAATGTCTAAGGAGCTACAGATTTAAAGCTAGCAAGGCTAAAGTTCCTACTGTGTTAAACACTGCATGTATGGACATCAGTATTTGCACTGAAGAAAACGGTTGAGGAATTCTGAAGAACTCAAGTGCCCAGAGCTGCTCTGGAGTATAAAGATCTCCAATGCTTTCAGAAAAAGAACAATCAAGCAACTAAGCAGTCTGACTGCAGCAGTGGGTTTCTTCTTAGCCTCATCTCTTTGCTATCTGCCAACAAAGACAGAAATCTGAAACACTGGCATACCAGGAATTCCGCATCACTTATGCCTAAATAAAGAACAATCACTTTCTTTAGTCGTAGAGAACTCAGAACACAGAGAAGCCTTGCTTAAATGGAGAGCTGGCTGCAACTGAGTTTCATTTCAGTAGAAAGTTCAGACAGTAAACCCAAACTGTGCTGAAACTTTAAAGGTGGAATTTTAATTAGCTGAATAAATGCATATATGTTAGTTTAGAAACAAAGGAAAAAAATTCAAAAAAAGTTAAGCCTATTTATGTGCTGCTTTTACACCAAGTTTACAATCCAATATTATACATGACCAAATTCTGATACTACTATAAATGCAACAGTGTAAGTGTAACAGACAACAGAGATTATCCAGAGCATTTTATTTTTAATAATGCATTATTATATTTATTATGCAGACTTCTATACCCCCTGCAGACCACACTGATTCTTAAACCAACACACCCCTATTATGAATGTCACTAATAAAAAAGCAAAGATCTCCATTTATTATTTGGCACGTAAGAAAAGAGAAATAGCAATGCACATTTGAACATAATGAAGCATTTCTGTTCTCCAGTTATGATATAAAGGGACTGCCTTTGTAGACAAAAGAGTAATTAGGTCCCACATTAATTGAGTCCTTTTGGCCTTTATTAAAACTAAGATAAATTCTAGTTTGGAGCAAGTGATGTTGTGCGGTGAAAACCTGTTGCTTAACCACTGAGATGAGATATTTTCTTTCTTTTCTACATCAGTATCTCTTTACAAACATCTGTGGTTCTGCATTCACATACATTATTATAGTAAGAAACACTTAGACCTTTTATTGATATGACATAGAACAGCGGTAAAAAAAGTGAATGATAAAGTACCTCTGTTTCCAAGAGTCCACTGTAGGCTGGATTTGCTGTGCTTCTTCTTTTTCTTTCCTGACGCTTGCTCTGGATTTCTGTAACCATGGAAAGTAACATGAACTGTGTATTTCCCATTCATCAGGGAAAAAAAATGTAGATATAACTTGTTAAGCAAGATGATCTTAGCCTCAGCCCCCTGAGCTTTGTGCTCTGTTTCAGCTTCTAAAGTATAATTGGGTTGCATCAGCATTGATATTTGCTGCAGTTCAAGGTTTGACATTAATAAGCTTTTCCTTGTGAGATTCACAGGCTTTTTTTTTTTTCCTTCCTTCAAGGTAGACTTCTGCTACCCCACAAGAATTTTATTATGATCCCTTCAGACACATATTCAGCAAGCATCATCAGAGAGCCTTCAAAGTACTCTGGATGTCTGCTATTAACAGAACGGAAGCATTTAAAGCAATTAAACCTTTAGTTCATATCATATGAAAGCACAGAGAACCTTCTAAATTCAATTTACATTACTTTTCCTCCATGGAGGCTAGAAAAAGCATAGTTGAAATGGCACAGCTGGATTCAGTTCTAACTAGGGTGTGATGATTTATCCACCCAGAAGCATACAGCTCCATAATCCTGAGCTTGCAAAAGCTTATTATGAGTCATATGTCTGTGCATGTGTCACTGCAAACACCAGCACACAGATGGGCTCTTTGGACTGCAGCCCATTTCTCCCTTCCTCTAAACTTCCACAACTCCCTTCCATTAAATGGTGACACCTACTGAAGATGGCACAGGCTGAGGACTGTGTTTAGCAACCACTAGCCCTGTGCACAGCACTGTAAACACACAGGGGGAGCAGATTACTCAACCACAGAAACCTGTAGGTTTGATGCTACTTTGATCCGAGCTAGGATTCCATTTATATCATATGGAATTTCTTTTTCCAGCTCTTGATGTCAGTTCAGAATGCTGAGATTATTACAAGCATGTCTTTTAGAGCCTATTATTTTGATTATAAACCCCAGACACACTTCAGCAAGGAGAGCCATCCCATGACATGAAGTGTGCTGTATTCCAAAATATTTCCTATGTAAATATTGCAAGGTAAAGTTTAGACTCTGAGCTGAGGTACCAGAGGGATGTTGTCAGTCTAAATGGCCCCGTGGTGGTGATACCTCTGCTCTGTTTTGGTCTATCTCAGGAGGAGAGGAACTGGCAGGAGCATGTTCTTCAGCCCAGAGGCCCCAAAGCAACCCAACAGAGACTCAGGACACCACCTGATTATGCAGGAGGTCTGGTGTCCTTCCTTAATGTCTGAGCTAAAGAGATCTGTCTCAGAATACCCTCAGCACCAGAAAATGGCCTTCAGGGTATTGAGCAAGATCTTCCCCCTGTAATCCAACAGTAAGACACAGCTGAGCTTTCAGGGTGTTTATGATACCTGGGAACTGGATCCCCAGCAGTCAGTTCTGGTTTCCAGCACCCTTTTCAAGTGTTGATCATTCCCATACACCATTTTAAGCATTGAACAAACATTTGACAAAGATAGATGAATTTGAAGATAGCTTTATTTTGGAGGCCAAATTCCAATGAGCTGCTGCCTTCACCCATAAACACCCACCCACAAACACCCTGCATGGTCATTCTGTGAGGCCTGTGATGGTAATTTATCTTCAGGGAAAGCTCATGTGGAGATTAGGTGAAAAGGCTTCTAGGCAGATAGAGAAATCCATATAGAAGTGGATCACACCCCTTCACCAGAAAATTTATGAATAAAATTAAGAAAAACAGTAACACTGTGAATTAAAGGGTAGTGAGCTTTCAATGATCCAGTCTTGACAGAGTTAAATTCCAAAAATGTGAAATTGAGAAATAATTAGAAGTTTTAAAATAAACTGAACTGTGTAATGACCACTGCTTCCTGATAAATAGCAATGACTGATAACTGCAAACATGACAGAGCAGTAAAATAATAACCTCTGGCATGTGAAAGTTATAACAACATTTTTGACAGTTGTGATCACCAATTCTGATGAAGAAATACCCTTTCCATGGTAAATAGCTCTTGGTTGGAACCATTTATTTAATGCTAGTAGGAATATAAAAAGTGAATTTGTCTTCATGAATTGATTCTGCATGGTGAGTGCTGTAGCAGTTTGGTTTAAAATGTGCATCTCCACACTTGGTGTAGAACAGAGTAGAGCACTGCTTGGCATTTTAAGCATAAGCAATAAATCCTCACAAAGAATTTATTAGTTCAAATAAAATCAAAGGTTATAGAATTATTCAAAATTAAGTCCTCTCTGTTGTAAGCATAATTTGTACTTCTGCATAATTTCAAATGTTGTCCTGTTTTCCTTAGACAAAGAAAACAAGAACCAGTCATCATTTGCACTTTTTGGATTTTAAATCTTCTCCCCAAATTGTTGTAGCTTTTTGATTTCCATTTCATTCCATTACCATTAAGGGATTAAAAATTACAAAGGCTTAAAATTTCTTTAAACTGCTTTCAAATTCTCAGTCAGTGGGATATCAAATAATTTTTTAAAATGCATTTTTAAATGCATTTTTAAATGCAGATTTAAAGAGGAAAAACACTGAAAAATGGCAACAAGACCCACAGGAAACCTGCTGCAAATCCTGAGGAAACATCACAATTCAGATGTATTTTGTAACTAATTCACAACTTGTCCTAAAACCAAAGAACTGGAAATATTAGTAAAAAGAAATCAAGCTTAAAATGGTAGATACCTTGAGACAGTGAGGTAGCTAAGCATGCTCCTGAGTTTAAAGCACATAAAATTTAAACTCAGTGCACTGGAAATTCCCAAGTATTTTGCTAACTGTGGTCCATGGGATGGATGGTAAATATCAATTGCCATTAACACTTTTTGTGATCAAGAATCAGTGTCAGCTGACACAGACACCAGCTTTCTCTCCTTTTACTGGTGGAATTACAACAACTTGTAGCTGAGCTTGTAACTAAAACCATTGGAGTGCAGACCTTTTCTTAAAAATACCTGCATCATCTGTGTCCATGAGAGCTATTCTGACACCCCAACTTGTCTCACATCACTGGCAAATTTGCTAAACAAACTCTTTTTCCCCCCCTCTTGTCTATAATTTCAGAACAACAAAGCTGAGGCAAAGAAAGAGACAAATCTGCTAACTTCGGCAAGCTATTTTTGGGAGGTTGGAGAAGGAAACTGAAAACTATGTGATACTACATTTAGCTTATGTGCAATATTTGTTTGAAGTCATGAGAGCTAGAGGCTCTCATAGCACAGGATTAGATGAAAAGTTTAGTTGTTAAGTTTTTGGCTAAGTGGGGAAAACGGAGGGAAGGAATTCTTTGTGAGATGCAGTCTTAAGTAAGTAAAATCTTATGAAAAAAATGCCAGATTTCACTATTTCACCCTCTGTTTCACACATTAGTCTGTGGAACTCTAGAGATGACAGACAACCAGCTCAAACACTGGAGGTCCATCTCACATGGGAGAGAGCAGAGGGCACTTGCTGCCAATCTGCAAACATCTTTGAACCTCACAGGTCCATCAACCAGATCAGTGGTGGTCAGAGCCTTTGCAGGATTTTTGTTTCACTGTTTCCTCCAGTTGTTCACATCTTTTAAAGGACCCTGATGACTGAGTGGGTCCAAACTGCAGCCTGTGTCAAGCATGCTGGTGGCTGGCTGCAGGGCCAGTCCTCCTGCCCCTGGAGCTGTGCCATGGGCTGGGAGAAAGAGCTAAGTGAGGTCACCCACTAATGTGAGACTGAAAGGCACAAATGTGCAAATCAGGTGACACTTTTTTCCCATTTTTTCATTTTCATTTTTTCAGTTTTCATGCCCTTCAGAGGATGGGAGAAGGAAAAACTGAGAGGCAATCTTGTTGATGTGTATAAATACCTGCAGGCAGGGGTCAGAGCATGGACTGGGCTCTGCTCCNATTGGATATGAGCAAGTGTATGAAGCAAAACAAGTACAAACTGTACAACACTAAACAAGAGATCAGAAACATATTGAAAGTCTCCTCCCATAAAAAGGAAAAAAAAAAAAAGAAAAAGAAAAATCAGAAATTTCTCGTCCCAAGACATAAAAATAACATTGTGTGCATGGACTGTGAAGACATATATTGATCCAATAGTGTTCCTCAATGGGGAGTGAACAAACATCTCCCACTGACACTGGTGAACTCATTTTGCANTGAACATGAGGAAGAACTTCTTTTCCAGAGGGGTAACAGAACACTGAACAGACTGCCCAGAGAGCCTGTGGAATCTCCTCCTCTGGAGAGATTCAAAAGCCATCTGAACACAATCCTCAGTAATGTGCTCTGGCAGAGAAGGCAACAGAAAGATTTCTCTCAAAAACTGAACGGTAAATCAACATATGCCATCTTACCTTCCAAATGTTCTGTTGTAACCAGTCCTAGTGCTACCATGAAGGCAATTTTCTAAGGAAAAAATAAATGGGTTAGATTTTCTACTATAATAATCATGGTAAGAAAATAAATAAATAAAATTAACCTTTTCAGAATAAACCCAGTAAAAGTCTTTTTTAGAAATGTATCTTATTTGAATGCATAATATTGTAAAGAACTTTAACTAAAGATTTGCTTGAGATATGCCTGGTTCTCCTTGTATGGCTCTATAAACTCCAGCAGTTTAAAGATTTCTGAAATCAATGCTAAATGACTGCTCATCTTACACAGCACATGAGCAATATTCAGTCAATTCAATCAGTTCAATTTCACTTTGCTAGCTGGATTGTTATTCTAATTCTTTAGTGAAGTAATTTCGTGTTATTTTTGCATTCTGGACACGGCACTGCTTTTATTGGATATGAGCAAGTGTATGAAGCAAAACAAGTACAAACTGTACAACACTAAACAAGAGATCAGAAACATATTGAAAGTCTCCTCCCATAAAAAGGAAAAAATAAAAATAAAAATAAAAATCAGAAATTTCTCTTCCCAAGACATAAAAATAACACTGTGTGCATGGACTGTGAAGATATATATTGATCCAACAGTTTTCCTCAACGGGGAGTGAACAAACATCTCCCACTGACACTGGTGAACTCATTTTGCAGCCAGGAGTCTGATGTAAAATATTACCCACAGCTCTTCCAAACTATATATGCACAAAACATATCTTCATACTAAAAAGTCTTCAGAACATGCTGAAGCAGTGATAGGACAAGTATTAGAGCAGACTGTAAATTTTCTGTCAGCGATTTCTCACTGGAAAATTTTTCCTTGCAGAAAGGTTTTGCTGAAGTTTTTATTGCATGTTTTTGATGAAAACTGAAATTACGCTGCGTTGTTCCAAGCCCAAACTGAACTGAACTCCTTGGTTTTCAGTCACATTTGTGGTACCTGTGGGGCTTTGTGGGCCTCCTCTTTCTGCTGTGCTGAAGGATCTTGTTGGATCAGGTTACCCAAGGGGCATTTTCATGAGGTTCAATTCCACAGCAGAGACAACCTGACTATGAAACTGAAACTCTTAGGAAATCCAAGCAAGCAAAGCCCACAATTCAAGTCTGGGGAAATATGCAAAGACTATAGGGAGATGCAATTATCATACCTCAAATAAAATGTTTAGATTTAGGTCCAACTAAAACACAGTGTTTAAGCAGTAGAAGGTCAAAACATTCTATTTCATTCAAAGAGTGTCCGGAGAACACGTTTCAACATTTCCAAGCCAAAATTAGTCTGACCTTGTTGTTTTGTGAAAAGCCTGATGACTCAACATTTCATTTCAGTTCAGGATAAAATCAGCTAGTTAAGTCACCAGAACTACAATTTCCTTTGCAATTCTGACTTTCACTTAGTGAAATCATTAAAGCAAAAACATACTCATTTCGTAGATGGAAAGATCTAACTGTTGGATGGTTTCATCAAAATCAGAGGGTCAGGACTGGACATCTCTACCACTCAGGCATCTGTGAAAACGCCTTTGTCAAACAGGTGAACTAACACCCATGTAGGCCAGGAATACTCCCTTTCCACAACCTCAGGAGATTCCTACTCTCCAGGTAGATCAAAAAAATGGTGGTGTAGAATTTCCTCACTGGCGATTTAGATACATTCACACTGAATTTCTGCAGTCCATGTCTGTGGTAATTACAGACACATGTCCATTTGCATGTCAGACCTTGATTTCAGTAATGTTCACTCCTTACATGCCTGAAACACCAGCCAGGCACAGTGGGGGCCCCACACCTGAAGGAAAAAATGAATATTTGATCCACTATGCAGATCAGAGGAGAAAATTAATCAACTGAGTAGGATTACAAGCTTCACCTCAGCCCCATCAAAAAGTAACGGTGGCAGGATACTTCTCAGCACTGTGAGCAAAAGTAATAGCAATATTTAGGGATAGAACCAGAAAGCTGGAATGGTTAATGTGTATTTTCTCAATGGAGTGCAGAATTTCTGCATTACCTCAACATTAAACTGTAGGGAAAGCACACATTTTCTGATGCATCAACAGAAATTTTTTGTGTACTGGACTGTTTGCTAAACAATTTCCTGTCTTCATGCTGAAATTTTTTGAATGCATATCTAACTAAATGTAATGACAACATACATACTTAAAATATGAAGAGCCATCACAAGTGGACTTGATAATTATCTCCTGATTAAACACAGGAAGTGTTAGCTTTTACAGGGACTTGAAAGATGGTTCCTTTTAAAAAACCCAGTACAAGCTGTATTCTTTTGAACAAGCACATTACATCAACAGACTTTTTGTTTTTATGGATTTTGCTATTTCACACCACTGTAGCTCATTGGATTCAACTCAAAATCAGACTTCCACTGCAAACCTTTCCTTTCAAATATCTCACAGGGTGTCTTGTTTCTCCTCTGTACAAGAAGTTGCAAAACCACAACTTCATTTTCTCCAGATTTTCAATCCAGACTTAACATTAGCATTTATTTCACAATTGCCATGTGTCTCTCTTGTGCTTAGGAAGGATTAGAACACCAGTAACTAAATAACCAGCATTTATGGCAGTAATTTCTCTTTTAGACAAAAACATTTTAAAATGAAAATGTTGCCAGATAGTTTGCTAATATGAATTCTTAAATGATCAAAACCTTCTTGGCAGAATTCTGTTTCTTTCTGTGTTGGACCCAGGTCTCTTCAAGAAAAAAAGAAAAGATTAAACCCACTGCCCTCCCCCCACCCCTCAAACAACCCCCCCAGACAAATTACCAAAAAATCCCCAAAAACAACATGCAGGGCATTTTCTCCCCAGAGGAGCAGCTCCTTTTTGTAATTCAGTGTAATACACAGTATGTCTTTTCATGAAGCAAAACAAAGATTTTCATAAAAGCATTTAGTTTTGTAATTACATGTTCTATTTATGTCATTACATGTATTTATACTAATTATGATGTTAGCTCTAATTACGCTAATTGCATAAATACATGATAATCAACTAAAGTTTACTTTCAAAGAACAAAAGAAATTAACTCTAGACCTACCTATTTATGGCTGAGCAACAAATCTATGAAAAGAACTGTCATACTTTAGGGCACAGAGTCAGCACCCTACCCAGAAAATTAAGGTTTTTGAGACCTCCAACAAACAGGGTAGGTAGAGTGTCTGCAGCTAGAAAAAGTCCTCGAGATATTCTAGTTAGCAATGTAGTGAAAATCTTACATTTTTGAGTCCTATACCAAAAGTGTGCCCAGTCCAATTGGCTCCTCCTGCATCTCTCTGGAAGGCTTTTATTCAAATCTTTTTCCATGGGGATAAGTTACAGGCAAAGAAAAATTGATGTTTGTTCCTCGCATTGTGTTTTTAAGCAGGGCCTACTGACCTTTCTGCCCATAAGGTACCACACAATAAATGAGTTTTTGGAAATACCTGCCTAAGCAAAACAGGACTCTACAGTCCCATCATTTAATAGTAATGAAGATTCATATAAAGGTCAGATTTTAAACTTGGGAACTTTCCCAAGCCTAGTTTTGCAGAGCTTCTACATAGAGCTGTGATACTTTGGGCGAAGATATTTATCCTTAATGCTGTTTTAACTACATGAACCTCTTAAAATGGTAAAACAAATGACCACCCACATGCCTCAAGTAACATAGATTTGTATTGTAATAATCCTCTTAAACCTACAGCTCCAAGGATGCTTTTGTGCTGCACAATTATTAGACCAGTGAGGTTTAAGATTTCACAGGAGCTGAGCATTTCCACAAAAAAAGTAGATTCAGTTTGTATAATTTCACAAACTGCCCTAAAATTACACCCAATCTAATGTGAACATAGCCAGCCAAAAGCCAAAATGTCTGTTAGAGACCCCATTTCTACAAGGACTTGCAGTTTATATTTCTAATTTAAATCAAAAGTATAATTCACAAAGGAGATTTAGTTTCATTACCTGCTTTCTACTCTCTTATTCAATTTAAAGGATTTTAATGTATTTCAGACTAGAATGTGTGTACATGTGGGAAGACATGTACACAGCAAATGCAGGAAACTATTAATACAATCTAAAAATTGCAAGACTCATTACAAAGATGTTAAAAGCTCAGCTCACAAAAGAAATGTTAATTCCACCTCATATGCAGCCTCTAAATTTGATGCTATATGTTTGATAACAAAAAAGAAAATATCTTAAGCTTGTATACACCTTCCAAAAGAAATCCATGGGGTGTCTAGATTATTTTGAGACCTCTAGGTATTATGAGACCTCCAAGTCTTACATTTTTTGGCAGTGGGAGGTTTGAATGGTGCAAATCAAATTTGTCAGGACACTCACTGGCAAGGAAATTACCCTGATAGCAGAGATTGAGAGGAGATGAACAGCTGGCAGGACCATAAGCACAAATAAAGTAATTGCATATGCACACACAGAAGAAAGTTTAGATTTAGCCCCCACGACTTAACCATATTGTAGCTCATTTATTAAAAATAAAAGAAATCACCTCTGGATTTTCCTCCTTTTTCTTTTTGGTAGCAGGCAGTCCCTGAGCTGACTCTTCAGGAGGTTTCTTTGTCTCCACTTTACTTTCTGTCTGGGTTTGGACTTGAGGTTGAATAATGATAACCTAAAAGACAATGTACAAATAAGAGAATTCACTACATGAAACTGGACTTTTCTGCCTGAAACCTTTGAGTCACTTTTGAAGGGTTACTGGACATCCTACAAATAAGAAATGTAAGTCACAAGACAAAAGCATAAAGCAACAGGATACCTAGGTTAAGGTCCTAAATCCATACTTAAGTTTCTAAAAATTAATTCTTAATGGTGCATTATAAACCTGCTGCAGCCTAAAGGCACTTGATGGTGCCTCTGAAAATTAGGACACTTTCTGTTTAGAGAACTTGTGAAGGTGGCTGAGAAGCCATGCTTTAGCACTGTGGTGTTAGTGATTTTAAGGTTTTTCCTTTGAATTTATTTTGTGTACAAATAGAAGAGATGGGATTACTAAACTTTCAAACCCGGTTTGATCTCAGTCATTCCAGTGTTATTTCAGAGTGAGTACATCAGGATGGGAAAGAAGATACTCCTCATGCAACTGAGATCAGACTTCAGTCCTCAGCCTTTACAGGTTACAAGCAGTGGATGTTCAGTTTTCTGTAAACTAAATAAACTATACGTGTTTTAAATTAAAACTAGGACTTGTTTAGAACCTATAGGAATTAGGACACAGATCTCACTCACACATTTATGGTGGTATATCCAGCTGTTCATATTTGAATTACCACATGAAGATTTACATGATGTAGGTCACATTATCTAGAAGCTATTAAATTCAAAGGAATGAATTTCTGCCCACAGAACTACACATGACTTCATACCTCTCATCAAAAGGACTGTGGAAGCTTCAAAAGGACTTCCTAAGGACTATTACCTTCTAGATAAAGATTATTAGATTTGAACAGGCCTTTTCCACCTACTTCATTGCTAATTTTCAGTCAATGTCATTTAAGTGTTAGATACGTTATCTCAACTCAGCCACTCTAGAAGATTCAAGAGCATAAAAAAGGATGGCTTCCTGAGCCAGCAGCCATTTTAAGTAAGAGAAAAATAATTTATGTCGAAGAAATGGGGATGAAATGTCTGCTTTTATTTACCTCAAAAGCCATCCTACATCCTATATATATTTCTTAGCACTATATGAGGACCTGTGCTGCCAACAAGACCAAAAGTAGCAGAATCCCAATAGTAAATTACAATGAATGTCTGCTGGGTACATTGGCAGCCCGTATGGAATCTGTCTCTGGTGTGAGAGTGGTGAAGTCCTTGCATTCCAATGCCAAAAAGCAGTACAAAGATGAAACAAGTAATTCTTGTAATAGCTTGAATTTTTTCTTTCTGCTGATTCATCTCCTGGTCAGTTCTGAAACCCTGAGCTCTCTTCTCCCCTGGAAGAGCAGAAGAGAACTTCTGATTATTTTATGTACTCCCTGGGGTCACTCAACAAATCTAGTACCACTGTATCATTGAAGAGGGAGTCCACAGGAAATCTGACCCTGTACAGAATTTAGGGATTTTATTAGTGAGAACAGGCTTAAGGAAAGAGAAATTCATATGATCCTGTTAATGCCAGTCTACATAATGACGTTCCTGGTAAAAACAGGCTTGTACACAGATAAAAGTCTACCAGCCTTGATGTGTCCCTGTTAGAATTTTCCTGTTGGAATCCTGGATGCTGAAAATATCAGGCTTTCTGCTTTGACAAGTAGTGACCCTCAGGAGAGAACTGCTTTACCCTGAGGCTGTAGGAGCAGCTTCCAAAACTGAGTGATAGCACTGGGAGTGTGTGTGTGCAGTTTGTATAAAAGTATGTAATGTCACAGGGTGAAATACTTAAAGTTTGGAGTTTTAAGATATAGAATATATTAATATATAAGGGACAATATGGAGGGGTTTGGGCATTGCCTGACTCCTTCTTCTTTACCTTCTTCTCCCTCCTTCTTCTTGGGTTTGGGTGATCTTTTCTGGTTGGTTAGTTAAAGTCCACATTGCAGACATTGAGTGATCTTTAATCGGCTCATACATAAAAATAACTCAGGTGTCAAGTTTTAATTGGTTTTGCTTATTGTTTAAAAGTCCTTGAAACGAGTTAGAAGGAGCCATTTTCTTTCCTTGCTAGACAGAGCTCACACCTTGTGAGACTGTAACTTAGATAAGAAATAATAAAAAAGCAAGTCCGAACGAGATACCATCATGTCTGGCGTCTTCTGTCCAGACCTAACTAGAACTAACACCAGCACATTTTCCCATTGATTATTTTCTTCGAGAAGACCCTCTGACAGCACTGCACAGGCTGTTGTTGGAGAGGATGGAAGTGTGACAGGAAAGTTTTACAGAAACGAATGCTTAGCAGAAGGCTCTTTAGAAATGAAAGCTAGTTTTGATATAGAAGAATAAAAGAA
>VXBB01011150.1:210942-253382 GCA_013399915.1 Illadopsis cleaveri | reverse complement strand
ATGAAACAAACAGCACCTTTAAAGAGCCGCCTGGAGTCCCGTACCTGTCGCGTCCAGGCTCTTACAGGCTGTGCCCTCTCGGGGCAATGCTGCACCCAAACCTGCAGTTCCCGCGTGTTCCCCCGAGGATCTCACCTTGCTGTCGGCGCTGATGAGGAGCGGCTGCACCTTGATGCCGTCGTTGCCCACCGAGACCGCGGCGCTGGTGCTGAGGGGGGCTGCATTGCTGGGGGAGGTGGAGATGATGGCGTAGGCCACGCCGGCGCCGCTCAGAGGGGACGAGAGGGCCGCGGGCTCGGTGACACTTTGTTGCTGGCTGCTGCTGCTGTGCGTCTGTACATGGCTGACGGTGTTGTTGGCGGTCGGGAGGGCGGGGCTGGGGTTCTTGATGCTCACTATGGTTGCCTTCTGGAAGGTGGGAGGCTGCTTGGAAGGTTGGTCTCTGCACGGGGAGATTGGGAGGCTGTCTGGAATCAGGGTCTTTGGCCTAACCTACAAGCAGAGAACCAGGCATTATTAGGTGTATGAACAAACACCGCACACGCGTGCGTTCTCCCAGCAGAATCTCTAATTGCATTAACCATGGACCAGAAACATCTAGAAAAACAGAATGTACCAACTGCAAGTAGCCAACCATTCACTTACTTGTAGATATATTCCCAGCAGTTCTCAATTTGAAGTTCTTAACTCACTGCAGTGCTAAACAATAAGTGAGAAGAAAGTCAAATCCTTATTTTGATTAGCACACTTCCATGCAAATGCTAGTCAAGTCACATCCAGTTCTCAGTAGGGACGTGTAAGACAAAGCCTTTGCAAAGAATGGAAAGCCCAGATGCAAAAATTTCCTGTTCTGAAGGACACAACACTTTTCTATGAATTCAGGAGAGCTGAATGATTAAGGGAGTTGTGGGAAAGCATTTACAGGGATAATAAAGTATATGCTTTTATACTGGTGGATTGGTCAATGAACATGTTTAAAACATGCTGTGTCAAATGGAGAGATCAGTCACACAATCACTTAGCTCACAAAAAATAAATTAAAAAAAGAGAGGGATACAAAAAACCCACAACCACCAAATATCGTATTTTGTTGCAGTAATCAAAGAGCTAATTTGCAGCTGTGGGTGGATGCAGGAAGAACTTCCATGAATGGAACAGGACACTTTGCCCAGCTTTGCAACAGCTGGGGCTGTACCCAGAGCCATGAATGATATCTGCAATCAGTTGTTTTCAGCTATTGTGATGTGTTTCCAGTGGTGTAATTAACGTCACCCCATCAACATGGCTCTGCCTGAACAACATGTTAAGTACGGTTCCAGGATTGAAAATAAATAATTTAAACTGCTTCACATGGAGTTAACTTCACTCCCAGCTTATTTGTTAACACAGCCAGATAAAACAGTCAGTTCCCTCTGTGCTTATTTAGTCCTGTCACTTCTGGCACCTTCCATACTGTGAGACAAAATGACAAGTTCTAACAGACAGACATGGGAAACAGCTGCCTGTGTCACCATGCTGGAGTCTACAGGAGCCCTTCAAATGGTGCCAACTTCAATCTTGAGCCTAAGTAAGCAATTTAGTGAAAACACAGGGACTGACTGGTGTGAAGAAAGCCATCTCTCAAGGCTGGCCATCATCCCCTATGGTGTCAAGAAGGAATGATACCCTTTTGTCCCCACAGCAAATATTGAATGCAACAACACATATGTTGCAAGCTCTTTGTGTCCCAGTAACTTGTCCCTCAAACATCAATAGGACCCCAACGCCCACGAGCAGTGCAAAACTGGTGCCAGAGGCACAGTCCTGCTCAGGACAGTCACATTTCCAGCAGTCATAGCAGATGAAAAGGTAAAGAGGAGGTTTGCCCAAGGTCCTGCAGATTCGTGCAGAGCCAGGGAGCCACTGTGTTCAGCTCACAACTTCAGGGTGACACTGGAAAGGCTGAGAGACCTGCTGTGCAATGATGCAAAACCACACAGAACTCCAACAAACCATAGTCAAAACACCCTGACAGTAACTGAAGGGTTCTTTGCTCATTTTCTTTATGCAATCACTTTGTGTAACAATTATCTGACTGGCTTAATTCAGATACCAGACAAATACCTGGTCAAGTAGTTTAAGGGAGGATATGAATTAGCTTCATATCCATGATTAGTTAATGATCTTATTTTCAAAAGTAGTGCACAAAGCATTGGTTTAAACCCATAAGTTCAGGAGTTTTTTAGCCAAAAATTGTAGTCTACCAGGATCTACTGTATCTGTCACTCTTAATTGCACTTTTATGTTTAATCAAAAGCCTAATTAAAACTAAATGCCTACATATATTCCAGCTATATAATTATCTTTTCTACTGCATGATGTAGCACCTCAGTGAATCCTACACATACCCATAATACACAAACTGTGGATGAACATCTATTACTTCACTGTAAAATAAGCTCTTCCTGCACAGATAAATAAACAAATTTAATTTTCCAAAATACCAAATTCTTTATAAAGTGCTGCATACTGAAATTATATGATAGGACTTACCAAACTGGTACAGCACAGAGCATATGCTGGGCACTTTCTGCCACCGTGTGATACAGAAGAGGAATAGCTGTTTTCATGGGCTAAGCCATGAAAACAAAACTCCCTGCCAAGTTTAACTAACCTTGGTAGACCATATTTATTTGCAATTACAGAACAATAAAAAGGGTTGACTACAGAAAAAAAAGTTTCAGGTGCTCCTGAGTTAAATTTACAATAATTTAAAGTGAAAATAACATTTATTTCTAGGGCCTGCAAGTGTGAATCCAAACCAGAAAGCAAACGTAGAAGCCCCTTGTGCTCCAACACCTATGAATGTTCCCCTCGGAATATAAACACTAAGCGTAAACATTTAATAATCAGCCACATGAAAGACCTTTGGCTTTCACCTAAAACCCCAAACTGATACAGTTATTTGTGAAGATAAATGGTGTCAGCTAGGAAGAGAAAAAACAAGAAGGAAAAAGGTAGCATAAATTCCTTTCCCTCACGGCAAAACTGTAGCTTAAATTTGGGAGATGAAAGTAGGACAGTGGCGCTAGCAAAAGTTTGGAAGCTGGCAATCACTGAAGAAGAGGTAGACTAAAACTAGGCCAGGACAGGGACTGCACTGCACATACACGGTATCAAAAAGTAATTTTCTACTGAAAGTAGTGCAGGTTGGATGACACCAGTCCCTGTCACAAGAGTTACAGAAATAAAAGGCACAAAAGTTGTGGAAATAAGAAGAAAAGAGAAAGAAAAAGAGACAGCATGTATGTTACCAAAAGAATACTTCAACTGTTGGCAAGTGTTGCAAGTAACAATTCTCCTGTAGCTGAACCTTTCTTTCCCCAAGTATCTTTCATTTAACTTCTGACAGCTGTCAAAACAGAATGTGAACCTACCAGGGCTCAAAACGCAGAAGAGAGAGCTGCTCCTTGAATATAACGATTTTGTAAACCCGTGTTGTTCTTGAGTTTCCTCAATACCCACAATAACAGAAACATTTCATTTCCTGTGGCAATGTTCAGACTGGTACTCCTCGGATAGCTGCAGGTGAAGACATTTTTCAAGGAGATATTCTCAAATCTTACCATTCACTACGTGGGGGCTGTCTGCTTTTCAGACATGGAAATAAGAGAGGGCCCAATTCTGTGAGATGTACAGAGTGGTCTTTTGTTCAACAGCCTCTAATTTAATATATTTTAAAGAGTTTCAGGTCAGGAAAGACTCAGCTCCTGCGACTAACATGACTTCTTGTATATCCCATAACATTAAGCTCCATCCAGATGTCCCTATATCAAGCTCAAAGTCTTCCATTTCACCAAAACGTCATTCAAGCTCTCAAGAGCACAAATACTGAATACTGCAGAGGTGAATGAATTGCTGAGTGGTGGAGGTGGGAGAGCCTGATGTGTGTCACCACTGACAAAGGAAAATGTGATCATGGGCAATCTATTTCCTGAGGTACATCCCAACAAGTTGAGCCACTCACCTCCTGTAGTAAAGAAAAACAAGATAAGAAAGAAAACCTCGTACAAAAGAAGTGCTCAAGATCTGACCCAAACAAATATGGGGAAAAAGGAGAAGAGAAGAAATACATACAGTTCCTCAAATCTCTGTGGGCAATCCTATATAGTCCTAAAGGACAGGATTTAATTAGAAGAATTACATCTGTGAAGATCTGCAGGTGTCATGAGAATTGTTCAGGGCATTTCTGGTAAATGTGTTCTCATTCAGGCCTAGGAAAGAAGGGAAGTTAACACAGTGTACTTCAATTACAAACCCAGAAGGGATCACTGTGATCCTCCAGCTCACAGGCTGGCCATATAATTTCTCCCAGAAAATGAAGACTGATTTTAAAAGAAAATAATAAAGACTTCTTAATGATGAGCTCCAGTAAATTGTTATAATGGTTTTTTTATGCTCGTGACTGGCATTTTGTTGCAAGGTTGAATTTGCCTACTTCAGCTTCCAGTCCCTGGATCTTGTTACAGCTTTGTCAGCAACACTGAAGAGCCCTCCCCTTCTCCTGTATCAGATATCAGCTGGATCATGCTCAGCATCCATCAGCCCTTCATACTAGCAGGGCTGATCTGTATGAAAGTAAGTTTTTTCTGCTCAACGCAATATCACATTGCCTTTGAGAGAAAAAACATTATTCACACTTTATTTTCACTTCACCCTTGTACTCAGAGCTTAAAAACAAAAACTCAAAATGGATTTGGCACAATTCATATGTCACAGAGGCAAAGTGCTGGGAGCAGCAGCCAGAGCTTTCATTCCTGAAAACTTCAGAGGATTACACAGAAAACATTAGCAATGGCTGATGAAATGAGTGCAATATGGGGTAATCATATCCTTCACCAGAATGAACAGATGCACACTGACTTCATAAAGCTGTGTCTATTTATGCTGAGGACCTCTAGCTGAGGACCGACTCTCTGCCTCTTCATTTTTAATAAGTAAAAATTATGCCAAAAAAAAAAAAATCTGCTTAACTTTGCAGCAATGATACTCCCTAAAATCCAGGTTTCCCCACTCACTCAAATACAAGTATTTGCAGCTTGGTTCATTTTTATTTCCTTTCCTGATAAGCTCCTATTATCTTCAGCCTGGTCTAAGACCACTGTCAAAATAAACATAGTTTATTTTCTTTCCACAGGGAAGATTTCTTTCTTTTCTCCCTTCCCCTTGATGGGGCTACACAAAAAAGAAGTTACTGTTCATTGTAGAAAGCCCAGGCAAGATAACCTAGAATCAGTGAATCCCATGTTCACATACAACATAACTCTCTCTTTAGCATATCCCTGGAATATTAGCCTGTGAACCTTCAGAAGGTCAGTGTGAAATGCAGGGCAAAACCCAAGGAGCTGCTCCAGCCCACATTTTCAATCCTGCTACTCTGGATGGAGCAGACCAGAGAAGAAACCTTAATCTGATCAAAACCAGTAGCAAAATTGAGCAGGTTTCAGCAAGGCCAGAACTGCAACAAGCCCCTCGAAACAAACCCTGGTCTCTCAGTTTACTCACAACACAACCCAGGAGTCACTCAGCAGTATTTTGACATGTGTTTAAATTGCACACACTCCATCAGGCATCTCCCAGGTGCTGTGTACCTGCCATGATTTGGTATTTCATTTGTTAGTCATGGAGAGCTAACTTCAGTGTAAAGGTGACATGCAGCTAATAGAACTCCTGAGCAGTTTCTAAGAAGGCAAAACAATTTAATTTCATTTTTCTTTTCCTTCAGCTTTGCTTGATGCTGCAGAAATGGAAGCTCTGCTGAGAGGGATGTTTGAGTGGGAATCTGCCAGCTCTGCGTTTTGTGGATATTGGCATAAGGCAGTCAGGTGGGAGCTCTTTATTAAAAACGTTATTGATGCTTTGAACACTGTGTTGGCTTTGCATGGCTTGATTTTTTGGTGAGGAGGGAAGAAGCCAGCCACGGAAGTGATTTTTCTGTGGGAAGCTGCTAGAAGCTTTGTCCATGCCTGGTAAAACCAATTGCAGGCTGGCTCTGAAAACAGACACGCTGCTAAGCCAGTTGACATAGTAATGCCTCTGTGATGACATATTTAAGAAAGTAAAGTGAGTACAAGTTCTCTTTCTTAATTTGGCAGGTGGGGAGGCAGCGGCTAGGGGGGCCATCCTGGTGCCGGGAGCGGCCGTGCAGCCAGGGCCAGGAGCAGCCATGCCATCTCAGCATGGCTTGCAATGAGTTCTGCTTGCTCTCAGCCAGCTGTGCTGCCAACAGAAGAGCAAAAGTGGTGTCAGCAGCTTTTCCTTTTTGGTGTCCTGCATGAAGACAGGCGCTGCCCACATGGAGGTGGTGAGTACCACGTGCCCGGCAGCGAGCGACTCCCCAGTGTGGAGCCCAGATGGAATCGACCTTTCAGCACTGCAAAACCCTCTGAGACCTTTGCAATTGATAGAACTAGAGAACAAACAAACCTACGGACAGTGATTCCCTCCCAAATCAGAGAAAATGAAAAGGTGAGGAAGTGTGAGGAGGACAACATGGTGACACTAAGGTTGGTGAAAAGAGGGAGGGGGATGAGGCAATCTGGGTGTCAGAGATGAAATTCTTCTGCAAGCCATGGTGAGGACTGTAATACAACAAAATTGTTTTCCCTGTAATTCATGAAGTGCATGGGGGGATGTAGAGGTCCACCCACAGCCCATGAGAAAAGGTGCTCATGCTGGAGTGTGTGGATGCTGAAAAGCTGTAATTTAGTGGGAAACTTGAACAGAGAGAGAGAAGATAGAGAAAGAGAATCCTTGCTCCTAAACTAGAACAACTCATCCTTAAAAAAAGACACCCCATGAACTAAAATGACCCATGCCATGTAGTTCAGAAAGACTATTTTGCCTGTGGGAGGGACTCAGGTTATAGCAGGTTGGGCAGGACTGCTACTCATGAAAATTAGAACCACACTAGAGAAGTTCACAGAGAACTGTCCCTTGTGGGAATGACCCCACAACATAACAGAAGAGACTCCTCTCCCTAAGTGAACTGAAGAAAGATTTTTAGAAGTGACAAACTGACTAAAAACCCCGTGTTTTTTCTCCCTGTGCTGTTGGTGGGAAGGAAAGAAGGGCTGGAGGTGGGAGGGAAAAGATGTTCTAAACGTTTATTTCAGTTCTCATTATCCTCTTTTAATTCTGTTAATAAATTTTTTTTTATACCTTTTAAGTTTTGAGCCTGTTTTGCCCTTGAAGCATTTTTGCTAATCCTTCTCACCCCAAAACCAAAAGCCTTTTGGTTTTTCTTTCCCCCTCCTCTGCCAAGTATAGCATAGGAGAGTGAGTGAATGTTTTTTTGTGGGTGTGTGGCTTCTAGCCAGTGTCAAACCCTGACAAACACAAAACTGTATTTTCACAAGAACTTCACTGACTTTTGCTAATGGTTGTGTATTTTCTCCTTATATTTTCTGGTTTGGCACTGCCACTACTGAATTGATGATTCATTAAGTGTCTCTTTTCCATTTGCAAAGGGGGAAAACTACCATTAAACCAGCAAATAAAAATCAGTATTATTCAAAAAAATAAGAAGTAGAGGTTGAAGTTGACAAGGATTTTTATTTTTTTTTTACCTTCTGCACAACTATTCTGTCCTTGAACATGCAGTTATCTTTGTGCCTCTGAGGAAAAAAATTAATCTTTATTGTTTAGGATTACAATGGGAATATAAAAGATGGACTGTGATTATACAAACCAGTCAATAACTTACTTCCATTTCCACTCTTTTCAGCATTACAAGTTAGCTTGCTTCTCTCACAGATACTCATCTGTGATTAACTTCCTTCAGTTTAAAGTGCCCATGAACCCTTAGGCATAAATGAGAGAAGACCTGTCTGCTTTCCTCCTGTCCATATACTTCCTTAGGCAAGCTCTGAACTAATCCACACAGCTGGCGTTCACTGGACTCAAAATCTAGTGTCACATTAAAGACCATGGATATCACTCCTTTGCACTGTCCATCATTTTGAGGGCTTTTCCTGCTTCTAGACAACAACAACATCACATTATGATGATTCGGCCAGCCCCAACTCATTTACTAGCTAAAACCAAAAAAGGAAGACAAGAATAATCATAAAAGTAAGGACAAAAATAATTTCTGTCTGCTGACAGCCTCAGCAAGATGGAAGCACACAAAACACGGAGACACTAGGAGATGAAAATGAAGGGTCAGACAGCAGCAAAGCTGGTTCCTCCAAGCCTTTACTGAAGTCATACAAAAAAATAAAGCCTTCCTGTCCACCTGTTATTCACCCAGAGTTCTAATGCAAGCTTGTACAACTGGCCTTGAGGCTCAGAGACAGAGCATTGTCCAGATCCAGGCCAGACGTGGATCAGAAGTCACACCTTTCACATGGATACAAATGGCATCAGTGGACAGAAGGGAAATTTCTCACCCTCTCACTTGCTGCTACTCCGCAAAGGAGCATTTGACATGGAATAACATAAGAGTTTTCAATTGGGAAAAAGATACCATGGCAGGTGTAAAAACAGCTTGAATGTTTCCTGAGGTTTTCATGGATACTTTTGAATTCTATGTGCAGACTATCATGGAGAGCTGACTTCTCTGGAGGTCCTTTTCAAAGTGCTTACAACACTGATCAGATCTGAAGGTCTCAAGCATCTGTAACAGGCTGGGGTTAGGGTTGCTTCTCCTTCCCCACCACTCCGGATCAATTCTCTTGTTAAGAACTGAAAACTGACACTGATAGAAAGGCAGAGGAAACAGAGAGAGGTCCTTTGGAAAACGTGCATCTGGGTGTAGCCTCCCTTGATCTACCCTACACCTTGACCTTGGTCAAGGTTCATCCTTGACCTTACTGCAGAAGACTGGATTTTTTGCCACTGCCAAACTCTGTCATGCTACCACCCACAAAGAATGTTCCTATGCCACCACCTTAGCCACACCTTCACCTGTCTTGGCTGGACAGCAGCAGTATAAAATACATACCTTGAAGGTACTACAGCAAGCCACTGCCTCTCTCAGCAGCACAGGCAACCTACCAAACCCATCCACGAGTGTGAAACTGAGACTCCCAAGACTTTTCAATAAAGTACTGTGTTTCCATCCCAGTCTTCAAAGCTCTCCCTGTAAAGACTTAATATGAAAGTCCAAGCTGGCCACATGTCCCTGGTGCAGGGAGTCTCTACAACAAGGCTGAGGCAGCTGTCTCAAACTTCTTCTCTAAGAATTACGAGCACACTCATCAATTTCTACACAAAATGTTTTCCATAGTGGTATGCAATTAATAGTAGCATGACCATTAAAAATAAGCAAATTGATAAAAAGAAACCCTAAGCAGAAATCTCAGCTGTATGTGCTTCTTCCAAAACGAAAAGAGAAGTGAAGAAATAGCTTACATCAGATGTTCATCTTGGTGCCTAACACATTACCAGAAGGTGCTTCAAGTACAGTTCTTATATTACTGTGACAAGCACAGTATAAGAGCTTATATACAATAAAACAGATTAATAACTACATTTATTAAGGGCTACATGTTCAGCCAGGCCTCTGCAAATCTTTCACAAAAAGTAATTTTCCTTGTTTTCTGCATGCATACAATGAATATTAAATACTGTTGCTTGGTTGCTTACCACACTGATTAAGTTACCTTCAATTAGATTCTCTCTCTTCTCTTCCTGTAGCATTCCAAAACATTCCCCTGGAAGCACTGAGAGGTATATACCAGAAAGTTCCACAACATCCCTTAGGTTATTACAGTCCTTTCCCCCCGATATTGTAAAAACAACTTTACCCAATTCCATTATTCCTTTCTCAATCAAACAACAAAGTATCCTTGTCTCTCCACTGCACAATTCTGTATAACTTTTTATATAATACATATGTCTGTACGTCTGTGATCTTCTTTTCTATTTTCTTGAAAGACTGACTTGCATTTAGTAATGCTTTTCCACTTTCCAATGGCTATGTACAGTTTTAACATATTACACTTAAAAATCATGGGGTTTTTTTAACTCATGATGCAAACAGAAAGAGCCTTTACTATAGACCAACCTATTCCACAGTACACAGTGGCATCCCAAAACTTATTTCTGTCTATAGGAGTGGTTTTCCTTTCAAGAAATGTTTCAAAAGCCCCACCACTGAGGAAGCCAGGAGCAGCGCCTGGCTTTGGTACACATGTGAAGAGAAGCAGCAACTACCAGTAGAAATGTGCTCATGAGAACTAAGACATGAAATTTTAAAATGGTACAGTGTTTTTAACATTTGGGAACATGTGGAGACGCTGGCTGGGCTCACATAGTACCCAGTGAAGAATAAATGCACACTAAGATTACAGAGCTTGTCCCAAGGCAGCCCAGTGACCACATTAAGACCCTACTGAATTACACATGTTAAAGCCACTGCAGAAGATAAAAACCAAGGAGTATCTGACAGCAGAACTTGGCAGAGTTGATTGAAACATACATTTTTCACCTAAGACCCTGTGAGTAACTGTTTGTTTTCACCACTAACCTGTGTGATCCCTCCAATGCAGACACTGCTCTGCTCTAAGCAGCAGTGTCATGAGCAAAGCCATCCCAAACCCTGCCTTCAACCAGCACTGGAAAGATAAATCAGGGAAATAGCATTGTGATCTGATTTAACTGCCATTCAAAATGTCACAGTCTCTCCATTAATTTGAATGAGGTTTGGACTAGGCCCAAAGTGCTGACACCAAGACTGGAGGTTTATTTTAATATCTTTACCTTTTCATTTAAAATCTTCCTGTCGAAGAACAGAAAATAACATTTCACATGTACCTCCAGGTGGCTACAGCGCAACTTATATTTGTCTGCAAACCAGTTCAAAATAGACAGAATATTTGCTCTGCAGCTGGAAATTGGAACGCCACCTGACAGAATGCCATCCCCTCCTTAGAGCAGATGGTACCATAAAGAAGAGTAATAGCTCAGGAGTACCACAGTGTTTAAGTAGAGGACCTCTAGGATTTTCTTCTTAGAGGGAAGTGGAGAGTCTGCAGTTTCAAAACATCTCACTCAGCTGGAAACCTCAAAGACCAGAGTGAGAAGAGAAAGACTATCTGGAATTAGCTTCTCAAACATCACAGCTCACTCATTTGATGAAAGCAAAAATAACTTCATATTCTGGAAGAAAAAAAAGAACAAATGTTTGCCAAAGAAGCTTGTTTTGGCAAATAATGAATGTCTAAAAAATATTGTTTGTATTGTGCAAAGAACTTGTAAGTAATGTTTGTTTGCTCACCGCTTAATTAGCAGTTCTAAGTGATGGAATTTTGCTGCCATTTGTGAATGTGCAAATTTTGAAACTTCATTCCTCAGATGGAAAAGCTCCCAGGGGGTCATATCATAAACCCATTCAAATGAACCAAACAAATGACAAGTATCTGTACAAATGTGGAAAATGAGGGAGCTGTTTGCATTATTTTATGTAACTCTTTTTAAATGCCTCCGTTTATTTGTGTGGTATGGTTTTGCTTGACTGCATGGAGGTAAATCAAAAGAGGCTGTTAAGATGAGGAGCATGAAAGTGTCAAATATATCAAACCCCTGTAGACATGATGAGGACCCTCAAAATGGAGGAGTCCCCTCTTTCTGGTAATGTTTATGCCTACCTGTAAATCTAAAGGGAATCTGAAATCCCAAAGAAATAATGAGACTGGCCAAAACGAGAAATGCCAGAGAGCAGCTGATGTGCTGCCAGGAATGCAGATACTGACTTGGATTTTTCCCAGTTATCTAGGTGCACCTGAGACAGAAGTGCAATCTGTCCACCTTAGAGGAAAGCCACTCCCAGAGGATGATTCACACATAAGTAGGCTCCTAAAATGGCAGGAATCCCAAAAGGGCTCCACCCAGGCCTTCCACTCCTCCACAGACCTGCAGAGAAGCAGCCCCTGTGGCCCAAAATATTTGGTGAGTGCAGCTGTATCTGCCACTGCACTTGCACAAGCTACACCTGGACTCACCTGCTTGAGTAAATGCACACAGCTGCCAGAGCACAGAAGCCTTTGCTGCTCTGGTTTCATCACTGTCACAACTAGACTTGGCAGAGATGGAGATCAGGGAAGGTTCCATCCCTTCCAGAACAAGATCGAGCCATAGATAAAATCAGACAACACTGTTTTCATTCCCTGTGAAATACTCTGGATTTTTGGTAGAGGAGTGATGAACATGGTTCTGCTGTCCCAGCAATTTGCTGGTACATGGGCAAACAAAGTAAAGGTTTTAGCAGATGCCAAACCCAGCTGGACTCAACTTGTTAGTACACTTGGGAGAGGGGAATTTGTGTCTCCAAAAGTCAGTGCTAGAATGGCAGGATTGTGCCAGTGACTCAGAGCAAGGCATGGGGCCTTGTCACCCACAGGGACACACTCTTGTCACCCACAGGGACAAGAGGAGCTTAGTGCCCAGCCTGGTCCGTGACCAAGTCTGATGAAAAGAAGCTGAGGACATGGACTGTGACAGGATTTAATTCTGCATGATTTCCAGCTCCTACTGGAAGACAATATACACCTCTTAATTTCCAAAATAATTTTTAATTAGGTGCCTGTTTTCACAACATTACAAGGAAGAAGAAAGAGATGTTTTTTACCATAACACCTACGTGGTATCTACTGGAATTTTTATATTTCCATCTGAAATTTCCAGTTTTTCTGGACCAGAGGTGACTATGCACTCACATTACAGTCCTTACAAAGGACAGCCTTCACAGTGACACAGTGCTGCAGACTTACAGTGGCCTCCCAGGTCACCTGCATCCAGATGTACCTGGGGAATGACAGCTTTGCACCACTCTGGTCCATGGCTATATTAAATCTATTTTCAAGACATCTGACAATTTAATTAGAAGTCAAACTTTCCACTTGTAGATGAAAACCTTGTATCTCTGAAAACATTGAGCACAAAGGAGGGATGTTTGATAGATGGAAGGAGTTCTTCACTAGGAAATTATATGAAAATTTTAAACTTCTCTGTGAGATTGGAGAGGGAGAGGAACATATGGACCAGGAAGAAGCATAAAGGAGGACTGGCATGTAAAAAGGATAGGCTGTTGCTGAAGAAGCTGCCCTGTTGTGGGCCTGTGAAAAAGCCAGAAAAAACTCAGGGTAAGTCATATCTCTGATAACATGGTCTGACATAGAGCTGCCTACTTCATTTTTAGTCTTTCAGAAATGAGATTGCTAGGCAGTTATTTCCCATTCTACCTATATGAAATATTCACTAAATAGAAAAGTTACTGAACTATGGCTCAGAGCAGCCAAGAAAGCCCTGGTATTAAGTTATTATTAGTATTAAGTATGATTGCATAAACAGCTCTGAAATGGAAGCTGTACCAGGGAGGGAATGAAACAAAGTGGAATACAAACAAAAATATTGCCATGACCTAACCAGCAAGACAGAAAGGATTTTTCCCTTTTAAAAAGCTGAGGAAATCAGCTTCCTCCCCTTTTTTCAATTCTTCAAAATTGAATCTAGCACTGAATGAATTTTTTTCTGTTTAACAAAAGCATAGGGCATTGGTACTTCTCTAAGTGCAGCATTTGAAATGCTGTCACTGTTGCTGAAACACAACCTAAATGATAATTTAGGCCCTGTTTCAGGTCTTTCAGCTGCTCTTGAACCTCATCTATTTTCAGGAGCAATCTGCTCATCTTTCACACCCCAAAATGGCAGAAATCAAAATGTTATTATGTTGTAAGAACAACTGAAAAGCAAAGTCTTGAACTTGATGAGAAAACTATAACCTCACTTTATGTTCACAGCTCTGCCTTCCACAAAATGTGATTTAAGGAGAGAATTCAATAAGTTTGTATTGGAAGTACTTCTTCCTCCAAGTAAATTTAGCTCACAGACCTTCTACTAGATTCTGCCATTAAAAATAAATTAGAAAAAATAAAGTAACAATAGGAAGAATATATATCATCAACTTCAGCACTTTTCTAGTGTTCATATATGAGAAATAGAGCTCTAAGGGCCACCATGAGAGAAATATATTCATACTTAATAATCATTAATTTAAAGAGTAAACCATAGAATTACAGCAAAACACTTGTTGAAAATGACATCCAAAAATTTTGAGAAAGAGGGTTGAAATGGGGAATAAAGTACATAGTTATAGAAACAGTGATGGGTGTTCAGAAAAGAAGACAGTTTGAAACATTTTAAAAACCAGTGAGTGCAACTCTCCTTTCACTCTTACCCAGAGAATCTTTCCTCGGTCTGGCACCTGAGTTAGCTGGGCTAAAATTTTGTATTAGGGTAGACAAGGCAAATAAGACAGTGAAACAGAACATGGGGTTAAATCTTGAACAGGAAGGTTAATGCTTCCACCACTTCTTTTAATTACAGAATTACAGATTTTCACTTCTGTGATTTGTGATTCAGCTTTAAAGCATAAATTTACATTCCACCATATGTATTTTGTTCCTCCACAATGAATCTACATGACATTTTATAGCTTTTCATTGTGCTATCAGTATGCTCCCAGAAGAATTTTTCCATGGACTAAAGAAAAACACAACTCTGAAAAATCAGTGTGCTGATGCACCCAGGACTGAGCACTAGACAGGAGCAGAGAATATGTACAAAATGACACAACCCCCTCTTTGAAACTGTATTTTGTACCTGAGGTAGCACTGCTGGTCCTTGTCCTGCCAACCTCTGCAAGGAGCTGACCTGAGGAACCTTAATGGGCACTGCAGTGATAGTTCCCAAAGTCTGTTGGAAGAAAAACATTTGAACACAGCTTAAAACAGTTGCAAAGCTTTCCCAAACAGAATCTCTCCGAGCCAGCAGTTCCCTTCCAGCTCCTTTTCCCTTCCCAGCTGCCATGGCTGAAGGCTCTCTAGGCACCAGACTGCTTTCAAAAGAGATCTGAAATGCACCACAGTGACGTGCACCAGTACGACGATGCATTTCATGGTAGTCAGGGTCACAAAGAGATATTTGGTGTGCCTCAGGAAACAGTAAATACTGAATTATTAAAATTAAAAGCTGCCTATAAATCTACTACAGAACACTGCCACACAACATTCAGCTAAGATGACACCCATTTGGGCCAACACAGCATCTATTACTATCCATGTTTGTTATTTACTCACCGTTTTCTTAGTTTATTCAAATTTGTTCAAAGCTTATTTAAGACAGGATGGAATAAACAGATAGCTTATAAACTTATGATTGGGCCATATATGTAAAGAAGACAGCGAACTTTTCCCATTCAACATCTTTCAAACCCAATTTCAATTCACAGAAACACGGAATGATTTGGATTGGAAGGGACCTTAAAGATCACCCAATTTCAGCCCCCAGCATGGGCAGGGACACTTTCCACCAGACCAGGTTGGTCCAAGCCCCATCCAATATGGTCTTGGATATTTCCAGGGATGGGGAAGCCACAGCTTCTAAACCAAACTTCATACTTTGGTTAACTGGCTAATATTCTTAAGGCAAGGTTTTGTAACTTTCATCTAGCATTTTGTTATTGTTGTTGGGACAACACAGCAACATAAGCAAGCAGATGATTGTCATTGTTACAGCAAGAGACACTTAGTCACCAAACACAAAATCTTAGAAATAGCTAATATGGAGAAAAATATAGATTCAACTAAATTTCTCTAAATTTAACTCCGCTCAAAACCAAGGTTTTGGATCACAGCCAGCAAGATAAAATATGCCATTATTACCCCAATCTGGTAATGAAATTTGTCAGTAGAAAAGAAAGTGTAACATAATCAGCTCAAGGAAAGTGAAACTGTGTCACATCCATGCTGATATGTTCTCCTCAGACCTCACCCAGAGTGGCAAAACAGTCTATTTCATTCTGTCTCCAGTGTTCGATAAGAAATAACAAGTGTATTCAGGCAGAATATTCTTAATAAACTTCTCCTACAGTGTTTATATTTTCACCTCTGCTACTCCTGTCAGAGACATTTGGGGGTGTGATGTTGCATATTCAGCAAAGATTAACATTTGAAGAAGATTTGCCTGAGTAAAACAACAAGGAGAGCTGAAGAGTTATAAACATGCAAGACAATTTTTCTTGAGTACTCATGGATTACTACTACCCGGGATTATCCATGGAAAAATAGACTCCATTAAAATTCTGTCTCAAGCCAAGAGAAGAGAGAAAGAGGGCAGAGAGAGCAGCATTTCCATCCGCGGATGATAAAACACGTAAATTACACCTTCCTTTAGAAATAAAGGTTCTGGCAGCAGGGTGAGGAACAGAAGGGGATATTTCTGCTACAGTTTCCTTACAGGGTGACACATGGACTAAAAACAATGGGAAGGATCTGACTGAACAACTTCATTCCCTTGTCTGCCCTATCACAGCTTCACACATGGGCAAGAATACCATGATGAACTACTGCAGTGTGGGGAGAAGGAGAAATTGAGCTGCCACCTGCTGCTATGGGCATTTATTAGCTTATCATAACTTCTTAATATTAGCACGACCTCTAATCAATTCAGCCCCGATTCAGATTTTTTTAGGGTAAGTACCAAAGTGAACTTTCCAACTCATGCTACAGAAAGCTTATCACAAGTAAAATCCATATTTTCCTACTATCCTAAATGAGATTTCTTTCACCACACAGTGAAGTCCAAGGTTTACTAGGAAATATCAGAGGCACCACTGCTTCTCCTGGGCTGTACAGATACCTTCTACAGAAAGTTAAAAACAAAAAGTTCTTCTGGAAAGTTGTGCTTTAAAGGCTGCTGCCTCTGACCTTGCAAGCACACATTCTAATATTCCTATTCCTACAGATACACAAGGATTTGCAAAGATTTTCAAACTGGACAACAAAATATGTGGTGGTTGGCGTGGTGGTGTTTGGTCCAAGGCTGGACTTGATGATCTTGGATGTCTTTTCCAACCTTAATGATTCTGTGATGTCATTAAAATAAAAAGTGCTGACACTGAATGAAATTGGGAACTGATTATAAAAATAAGAATCAAATTATTGAGATGTTAAGTAAGATAGAGTTATCAATTGTTAAGATGCACAAAAAACTCCATGTCTGAGCAACAAAGCTCTTCTCTTGTATTACTTCAAATATCTCCAGGGAATAAAAAACGATCCAAACAACAAGAACAGAATGACTCTGCCCTGGGTGCACTGTTGGGCCAATTCTGGTTCAAGTTTCAAAACAGTGAGTGATTGAGACAAAAGAAATGGGAACGAGAGAACAAACAAGAAACACCACAAAACTACTCTGCACTGCTCCCTCAGCTTCACTTGAAAGCAAAGTCAGGATGAATCATCTGTGAGTAGCAGAGAAATGAACCACCGTCAGTTCTGTCACCTGCACTTTCAAAACTTTAATCAGATTTATTTTCCTGCAGCAGCAGTTCTGCAGCGAACTCAAAAGTACAAAACCAAATAATGGCACTCTTAGGTTATGAAATTTTCAGTGACAAAAATGCAGCCTTCTGTTTACAAATGGTTTTATAGTAAGGATCTGTTATTTAATACTTAAGGAAACAATCTCAGTATAGAAATCATATGGCCAAGGAAAAAATCAGAGCTTTAATCTCATGTTAATATTAGCACTACAGTATGTTCAGACAGAAGGACATTGAAGATTCTATTTTATTTTTCACTATTTACATTTTCTCAGCGTGGGCAATAAATAGCTCAAGCTATTCAAAAATTTGATGACCTCTGTACTTATCCTGTAACACATTTCATCTGTTACATCCAGATACTTCGCCTAGGTCAGTATTATTGTCTCCCTTTTAGTGATGAAAAAAATCTAGATTTAGAGGTAAAATGATAATGGTCAGGGCTAGACTGTTGTGCAGATGGAAATGAAAGCTAGGCTTCCAGTGTCTTATCCATGTGACTGATTAACCTCATCTCATCCATGCATGGACAGCTCCATCCAAACGGCCTAATTTTTAGGCAGACCAGGATGTCTCCATGACAATGGGTGAAAGAAGTGAAGTATGAAAAAGGGAACCCTAGTTGTGGTCTCTGCAATGAAGGAGGTGCAGGTGCCAGGATGAGTGGTTGGACAGTTTGGTTCTGGGTACAATTTACATTGCCTTGTTCTTGTTCAAGCTGTACATAAACGAGAAGATAAAACCACTTGCCTGTGATGCTTTGGGAAGGCTGATCTGGAACAGGGACTAGACAGAGCTAAGAGAATAAAGTAGGTATTTATTAAAAGGCCTTTAAGGATACACCTTGGGCAGTACAAGAGCCTGGCCAGGGCTACACCCAGGGTGGACCCAAGATGGTCACAAAATGGCTGACTGGCCATGAGGTGTCACACTTTTATAAGTTTTGGTCCATTTGCATATTGGGGTTAATTGTCCAATTACAGCTTCAGATTATGAAGTCCCATCCTTCTTTTTTTTTTTTGTCTCTTCAGTCCACCATTGTTTGTGCTTTTGGGCCTGCAAATTTGTAGCCATTGTCCTTGATCTCCAGCAGGAAAAGGATTTGGTTTATCAACCTACTCTGTGAAGAGAGTTGACTAACACTTAATATGAGGCTCAGAACTACACTCCTAGGCAGCACAGAATCTGAAAAACATGAAAGCTAAAACTTAAGGCATCACCTGGGAAATAAAAACATAAGTGTCCTTATCTGGTGCCCTTGGCCACGCAATGAGAACTGGACAAATTTCCCATGGCTCAAGTGACGGCACGTCATATCCTGCTCACACTCCCCTTTGTACATCAGCTCAAGCTGGGCCCTCAGCTCAAGCCCCTGGGCTTCAGGAGATAACTAATCAAGACACCTCCCCAGCAAACAGAAAAATAAACTTTTGTTCTACCTGTTACCAGAGCCACCTGTTGTCATGCCCTGACTGCCCAGGCCATGGTGAGCCTAGTGGATCAAAGACTTGCCACTCATTAATTCCACATTATCGTTTTTATCCAAGGACACCTTTTTCTTTTCTCTTTCTTCTTTTCCAGTTTATCCAAAGAGGAAGCTGGTGCACATTCTTATAATCCTCTAATTAACAAGCTGAAAAGACATTTTTCTGGCAATGCTTGACCTTTAAGCATTTTGTACTAATTTATTGATACTAGCAGAAACAATAATTTAAAAGATTATTTTATGAGTGCTGAATAGCAGCAGTTTTGTAAAGATAAATTAGTTTCTTATTTCTACATTTACAGCTCTAAGCATTTTAATGGAAAAGGTCCATAAAAGTCAAAGATATTTCTGAATCTCTCCTTTGTCTAAAGCTACTTCGGCTTTTCTGGTGACTTCCTGAAACATCTACAATGTGAAGGGATGGGGGAAAGTAAAAAGCCAAGTTTCAGTTGGCCTCAGGTTTGATTGTATTGACTGTATGCTTTTAAACCAGATCTAATACTTTATACAGTTGGGTTTTTTTCAAATAAGAACAAAAAATAGTAATTACCTAAAATAGGAAAACCAACTCAAGCCGCCAAACAAGAGGACATAGTTGTATTAAAAGACCAAAAAAAAAACCCCAAAAAAACCGTACGCACTTCCTCCCATTCAACCATTCAACCAAAAGAAAATAAAAGAATTAGGAGATATTGCCAAGTGCAATTAAAAAAGATCACTTATCACTGTCATTTCTATTAATGCCTTTCATCATAAGTACAGAAGTAACCAACAGGAGTTGGATTCAATGATCCTTGTGGGTCCCTTCCAGCTCAGCTATGATTCTCCTGCCGTAAGTCAACACCATCCCAGGATAAAGGCTCTCAAAGACAACTGAGGGATAGAAGTGTGGGGAGAGTAGCAAGTGGAAGACATAAAAAGTGAAACAAAGAAGTATGGCATGGGTCGAGAGTAAGAATTCAAAGGATGAAGTCTAGAGATAGTCAGAGGATAAAAGGATGCTGCAGCAGAAACAATTATCACATCATCAGTGATCAGACTAAGGGCCATCCATTCAGTTCCCAGCTATTATGTTATGACCTATTTAGTCAATGCCTGAATTTTCAGATCTAGGACTGTTTGTGATTTAAGCAAGCTTCTGCCTTTCAGTTCTGAATGAATACACACACACACATATATACACACATGTATGTACCTAGATATTGTATCTCTGTTGAAAAATATTTGCATTTTACTCAGCTTGGGTACATACATTTGTCAAACTAGTGCTATGTTCGCTTTGAATTATAAATTGCTTTCCCCCCTCCTTTAGATGTACTAACAAATGCTTAAGGACTTATTGCTACAATTCATTATCTGTACAAACTCATTGCAGAGCTTTTGTCCGTGAGCGCTTTCAGAATAGATCACAGATGTAAAGCTGTTAGGGGACATAACTGTTCTCCCATTCCAGAATTACACCGGGATAAGTAAAATCACTCCAGTCAATCACTGAAGAGAATCAGACTCAGCCAGTAACAGAAGGTTAAAGAGACACACGTTTCTACAGCACGTTACCAAAATAAGAGTTTAACTCGGGAACATATGGGTTTGTTGTATCTCAGCTGAGCAGTTCAATTATTTGAGCTCAACTGACACTGCATTGCTGGATTATTTGCAAATTATTTTATAGTGACATCAATACTGCAGCACAGATACTGTGTTCCTGCAATGTATTATGGAAATACTAATCTTCTTTTTAAAGAACCTATGCATCTTTTTGAGATCTAGGTCTTCTTCATGTTGAACCTAAGCTGTTCAAAAAAATGTTTTTGTCTGTTATGTGTTCAATATTGGTAACAACAGTTTTACAGAATGGATTTTTAATGTGGTAGTGACAGGGGAACAGATTGCTATGGTAACAGCAAAGATGAAAATTCTTAACCTGAATGGATCATCGCTGAAGTAATTGCAGGGGTTTTTTTACCCATTCTACATCCATTTTACAACTTGAATGCTGCATTCAACCTTGAGTTTGCTTTATATAAATGCCAAGCACTATATGCAGCCTCCAAATTGATTTGACCTAAAACTTGCTGCCCCTTCCCTCATGAATCCCAGATAACTGCTGTCCTCTAGCTCACCTAAACATCTGAATACTGTCATTTTTTCCACAGAGTCCACCAATAAAAGCACCAGGCCTTCGGACATAACTTTGAGGCTCCTGTAAGGCATGTTCAGCTACATATTTTTTTTTTCTTTCTAGACTCAACTTGCATAAAAACCAGTGGAAATCATTCTTCATTTTCAAAAATATGCTGAAATCACTGTGTATGGTATTTCCAATCATCTGATGGAATAAGGTATCAGTTCCACAGTTCATTGTATTCTAAGGAGGCTGTTATTTCAGACACCTATTTTGTGTAAACAGTAATTTGATTGGAATTTCATAGAATTGTAAAGGTTTCTTTTACAGGTTTTAAAAGTGTTTGTTCTCCCCAGATCCTCTCCCTTTACTCAGAATTCATTAATCATGTGTTCATGTGCAGTTTATGATCGTTATGAAGTAGACACTTGGAAATACATGTCCTGTTGCCTTTTCAAAATCAATAGTTTTGAAATCATCCCTTCTTTGGGCACCAAAAATACAGTTTAAACCAACTCTCCTTATAGCCAATTAACAATGGCTTGGACTTTTGTCCTGGAACAGCTCTCTCTGCATGGGGGTAGTAGCCACAAGAAATAGGAGGCAAAATACCACCTTAAATTCCACACCTGCTTTGAAAACCAAATTCATAGTTGCTGCTGAGGTTTTTATACTCATCCCTTTCATCACCACTCATTTGCAGGGAAGCCCAAGGTGGTATCACAGCTCATGCAGGTATCAGAAGAGAATATGCAGAGATGAAGCAATCAATGTTCTGCTTTGCCTGTGGCTCTCAGGCTTTTCAGAGCACCACCCAATTTATCTCCGCTTTTACTGTAATATTTTCAGAGCACTGTCTCTATTTCTTGCCCCTTGCACATTGCCATCTGGGTGCACTGAAAAATACAAACTCTGGACACACTGTAGGTATGTGTTCTGGCAAAGGGAGAACACAATGAACACAGTCCACATTTTTCCCCGTTTCAGAAATCCTGCTGATTACTGACACAAGGAAACAGCTGTGCCAAATGCCTATTCCTAAACACAGTTTGCACCATATTATTTACTGGTCAGTAGTTTTTTTTAATGCATCATTTTTTAAAATCAAAAGAATTATAAATTATTTCCACATGTATTATAAAAATTATTTTTATATATATTTTTTTTTTATCAGGATTTTTTTCCGCAGGCGTTAGATCACACTCTAAATTTCTGAGTCGAAAGAAAATAAAAAAGAAAAAGAAATTTGGGTATGCCAAATGCATTAGGACACACATACCTGTTCTATGATTTGCAGCCTTTATTCAGAAACCATATTTAACTAATTAAGTCTTTACCTCCTGCACAAATGAGCATAATGTCAATGAGTTGCAGCAAGACTCAGCAGCTGTGTTCACACCTATAGTCTCTTGCTCAGATGATTCATAAAAGGTTTGCTGTTTAACTACTCAACTGTTCCAGGCTGATGTGGTTTTTAATGAATAATGTTTTCAAATTACTTGGTCTGCGTTCACAGTTTGCAGAAATATTCCCAAGTAAAGGGAAAATGCATGAACAGTGTCACACAAAGCAGTTTCACACCTCTCCCTCAAGTGAGCTCAGGCAGAAGTGAAATGCTTCAACAGACCCAGCAGCTACTAAAGCACCTCTGTCCTACCACAGCTGCAGGATATGAAGGTTACAGTATGAAAAGGAAAGCCAAGGGGATAAAAAAGTAAAGGAGGAAATGACCATCATCCTTCAGTGATAGGAATCCTCACCTATCAGGATGGCCCATGCAGCCTGCTAGCAGCTACTGAAAAATTAGAATGCCATATGATTCCACCTCAGCACCCACTGGGCTCAGAGCTGCTTTTGTACTCTTTGCTCTGAGTGTGAGGTGTTCTTCTGTCACTCAGAAGAACTGAAAAACATGAGAGAAGTGACAACCTGAGGTGACAAAATTGCCTGCTCCAGACAGTACCTTTTGTCAGGCCTGAGCTAAACTAATCCAATTAGCTAAGCAGAAGAAAGTTGAATTTGCTTAGGAAATTATCCAACAAGCAACAGAATAAAGACAAGGACACAAGCAATGTTTCTTAGCTAAATGTGGCAGAGAAAAACAAGGGTGGGGGGGAAAGACAAAACCCACAAAGAAAATGGAATGGCAATTCCAAATCTTTTTGACAAAAGAAGCTATTATATCAGTTCAGCCACAATAACTGGATGTTGGTACCAAAAGTTACTTCCTTGAGAATAGAACTTGGGGAAAGTACAATGAAATTTTGCCTGAATTCCATATAAAGTGTGTATAAATATGACTGATTTTAAAATTATGCAGTTAATATAGCTTGTTAGGATAAAAAAAAAGGAAGCAACAACTTTCTCAGCAAATGTTAACTTGGATGTGCAGTACATCCCATAAGCATGCATTATAAAATTCTTAGGCAGACTGCTCAGCAATATTAAGCTACTTAACCCTCAACAAAACCCAATGGAAAATATTGCTTTAGTACAATATGGTGGAATTACCATTGCTATGGAATTCCTAGCTTTGGTATTGCATAATTCTAGGACTGCAGCTGTGAAAAATCATTGCAGATACTGCTATGTAGGTGCTGTCTTCTAGTAACAGAAAATAGCCATATTCAGCTTTGGAGGGTGATAAACTGTATAGTATTCACTTACAAATGTAATTGGTTCTTTGACAATCCAAATAAAAAGGCTGTTCCTTTATGTTCAGATAGTAAAAGGATTTGGTAAATTTATGCTTACATAAATAAATTCATAAATATATACAGATATATATGTATACATATGTGACTACATAAGCATACTTTTCAGAACACAATATATTACACATAATACTTTCCCAGAGTTATAATATACCAAAGTGAACACCAGTGCTTCCCTTCAATGACAGAGCCAGGAAATTTTAGAACTACTAAGTAGAAAATCTCCTTTCCTTCCTGAGATGCTGCATTGATGTGTTTTGCTGCACTACTAATTCCATGTGTTTGTACTTTGCTCTGAAAGAGGAGACCTGCTTCATTCCACTGAGTTTCACCTCCCTGAGCCCCTGGAGACCAACCTGTGGTTAACCAGTTTCATTCAAAACATACGCCACAAAAGCTGTGTCTTCCTTTCCTTCTCCTTCCCATCTCTTCCTTCAACCAATTTCTTGGGAGTCCAACCACCTACTCCAGAGTAGGAAGATTTCAGATCCTACACTCACACATGGCTCTCTGAATCATTTAACTATCAGAACATACTTGGGAGAAAGACTCTTCTTCCAAGCTTTTCTGCTAAAGTAGTCAGTGACAGCAGAAAGAATGTGGTTTGTGGCCCAGTGGCTTAGAGAACACTTGGGGGAAAAGAGAACCAACAATTCCAATCAATGCTTTGGTTGCCTTGTTGTTCACCCTGGCTCACATGGCAGCAGTTCCTACAACGCCCCAGTGCAAGCATTTTTTTGGAATATGACTGGTAGAAATAGAGGCATCCCTGGATTTCACCTGGGCCCAGGCCTGAATGCTACTGGGCAGAGATGGAGGATCTTTGAGCTCCAGGCAGCCAGATGCACTTCAGCACTGAAGTTCTTGCAAAGATCTAATCTAAATCTCTTTTCGCTAGAAATAAAAGAAAGAGAGAGAAAATGTGTTGTGCTTTGAGCTTGCCTTCTGTGCAAATCAGATGGTACAACAATAAAGTCTTCATGGAGGCAGAGCCACAGACCTTCATGAGGCTTAGCCCAATGAAAGGCCGAGTGTGTATCCATAGGGATACCATTGAAGGGATCAGGACTTCAACCACGTCATTCCCAGAGATAAAATGGAGGAAATAGCTTTCTTTTTTTTTTTTCTTTAAATTATTTAATTTTTTTTAATTATTTTAAATTCCTTAAAATTTTTCTTTAAATTGGACAATCATGGAATCACAGAATGGTTTGGACTGGAAGGGACCTTATTGATCATCCCATTCCACCCCCTGCCATGTGCAGGGACACCTTCCACTAGATCACATTGCTCCAAGCCCCATCCAACCTGGCCTTGGACACTTCTGGGGGTAGGGCATCCACAGCTTCTCTGGGCAACCTGGGCCAGTGCCTGACCAACCTCACAGGGAAGAATTTCTTCCCAATATCCCATCCAACTCTGCCCTCTGTCAGTTTGAAGCCATTCTCCCTTGTCTAGTCACTATGTGACCTTGTAAAAAGTTTCAATCCGTCTTTCTTAAAAAGATATCCTAAATCCAAAATGATTGCCAGGAAGCTACAAAGAGAACTCTTACAGCATGAAATGGCCAATACTTCCTTAGACTGAGTGGCTCTTACTCAAACAGGGTTATTTATGCCACGCCATTGGTCGCAAAAGCTGAATGTTGGTAAGGAAAGCTACTCAGTTATCTTCTGCATGCAGATATGGAAGCTCTGTACACTCTACACCCTCATACTGCAAATTGAAAAGATGTAAAAAATTAGGATGAACATGTCAAGAATCTGGCAGGTTTTTCTTTTTATTAAACATCCCTTTTCAAAGAAAATGTAATAGTAATAATAACAACAACAAAAATCACTTATAGCTTGCCAAGCCTATTGTACTGACATTAAGAAAATAGTTAAAGACTATGCTAGTGATATATCTTGTAGATTAATTATTCTGGTACAAATAAAGCTTCTCTAGACCTGACTTTAGTGGAGATATTCCAAACTCACAAATTTGACAATGCTCATAGAACTTGCTGAGAAATACTTTGTTATTAAGACTAATAAACTCTACCTTACTGAAGTGTAAACACATCACAATACACCAAGATATAAATTATTCCGGTTCTATGTAATAAATTCTAAATTCAAAACCAATTTCTGGATTCAGGCTAGAAGAATGAGAGTTAGTCACATTCCTCAAGGCTTGACAATTCTGAGCCATCATAGTGATGGTGCAAAGCCACTTCCTCTGGCTTTGAAACTCACGTAAGAACACAGATATAGCAGAAACCTGAAGCTTTTTATCTTCTCATTCTTACTAGGGAGGTTGGGCTGTCCTTTTCTAGCAATAATAACAAATACAATATCTAATTTCCCATATAACAGGAAAGGTTAAAAATTACACATGTCAACAGAATTTAGATGATTGGCTTGTATTTTGAAAAGACAAGTGTGAGGGAAAATGAAAATTGTAATGCTTCTCTCTAAAGAAAATGTGAAATCAGCAAATTGGGTTGTGGGGTTTCATTAGAGCAACTGCTAACTAATTACCATACACAGTCTTCTAAAATCATAATATCCCTGTAGTATCCCTGTCAGTTTTCTACAGTATTCTTATTACTACTATGCTACAATATCTTTCTTTAAAAAATATCTTAGTGTACTAAGATATTATTCCAAGAAAAATTAATATTATATTAAATTAAACAGTGCTGACTTGTGGGTTTATTTCACACCCAGAAGGATAGTAAATAGTTAAGGTAAGACCCTTAAATCATCACTACCAATTCAGCAAACTGCAGGAAACACAACATTGCTTAAATCCTATCAAAGCTGTCATGCACATTCTGGTATTACCTATTCAGTCACTGCCATTGCAGCTATCCTGCAAATAAAAATGAACATATCTCCAACCCAGCCAGTCTCATTGTTTGATTCAGTGAGAGATGCAACAATCAAATTGTTTGTAATATCACAATCCATCATTACATGTGCAACTTTGATGACACAAGTCACTGAACTGGGGTCCTAATAAAATAAAACAAGAAAAAGAGGCTAAACAGAGGTCCATAATAAAGATCTCACAGAGAAACTCCCCCAAACAAACAGTCATACCCATTAACTAAATGCCTTGCACAAAAGCAGTGAGGACATGGTCTCGCTTTCACTGGTCAAATCTCCAAGGACAATATTTGGCCAAAGAATTAGAACAGTCAAAAAGATTAAGACCCCTGCACAGAAAAGCAGGTAAATACAAACTGATACATAGATGTGATTAATCCTGATGAAGACATGTGAATTATATACATGTTAACTCAGGGTAATGCTCAAATGGAGGATAAACTTAAAACCATTTTCTGAAATTATAGATATTGAAGCCTGACTGTAAGATCGACAGAAAGAATTTTGGTTTGCCTTACCTTGCCTGGTGCCTGCCTTATTTTAAAAGGGTCTATATTTCAGTTTTCATCATGATAAAAATCCAAGTCCAGTGAAAGCCTTTCTACTCAAGAGGGCAAAAACATGACTCAAGACCACAGCGCACCATCTGCACAAGAATTATCTGCACGGAAGAAACATCAAGCCCAAGAGCGATTTAAAAGCAGTCAAAGAAGAAACAGGCTCATGATAAGTAAAAGTAACTAGTCCTTTCCCACCCATACATACATAAATGAGTATCAAAAACACACGCTATAGCTGTTAACAGGCATCCGCCAACACTCTGTCCTTGTCACTGATGGAAATTGAAATATATCTGTCTTGCCATTCAGCTATTCTCTAAATTTAGAGATGAACAAAGTTGGTTAAATTTGGATCAGGCACTTTCTGACTCACATTATCCTCCAAGTTGGCAATCTTTCACATGTCACACAGAAAGGCCGCTGAACATAGGGCACAATCTCACTCCTGAAGAGGCACTGCCCACAGCCAAAGCAAGGGATACACAAACACTCCATTAAAAGGCAGGAAACCCATGCAAACCACTCTGATATGAACAGCAAAACAGAGCCTGTGGGCTGAAATATGCAATCAAAGAGCCAAATCTTTAACTAGTGCAAACAGAACTCCATCATTTGAGCACAACTCTCTAGATTCCTAGTCAGGGAGGGTCTGTCCTCTGTAGGAATATCACCACACACAGATTACTTCCTTCTCTCACACACACAAACACTCTTAATTGCTTGAATTTTTATGAAATGGCTGTGATGTGAGGAAAAGAGAACAACTAAATCCTTACATCAATAAGTACTAATAAATATTAATATAACATAAATGCCACTTATATTGCAATGTGAAACAAGTTTATTATCCACAGATGAAATAAAATTGCTGCCTTTATTACTGTCAGGAATGCCTTCTAAGATATTTCTATTTCCTGCTTGAGTATTCATCACCACTCTGTATTTACAGCATCTACTCTCTCTCCCATCTCTCTCACCAACCCCTCCACATTCATACATGTAGTTGAAGATCAGTATTTCCTGATATAGTTTTCCAATCAATTTCAATATGCACAAATGCACAATTGTGAGATTAGTAGCAGACCAGTTGCCAAATCCTGATACTGTTAGAACATCAACAGGAAATCTTACCATGTCTGTATTTGCAATGTGAACACTGAAAGAAGATAATACAAGGTTAGCAGTCTGGTATCAAACAGATTCCTGCAAATTATTCAACTATCCCACAAACTCTGTAGATAATGAGAAAACCCCATCTTTAGACAACAAATGGAGCTAAGACATTTGGCAATATTCCAAAGCCTTTCATTTCCTAAAGTGGTGTCTCCTAATAAAGTAACAGCACATGTAGAATAAGCAGACCTGTTTATGCATCCTATAATTTAGAAAAAGACCTAGGAGATGATTTCTCCAGCCCCAAAGCTGATCATCTTTCACTATTACAAACTGCACTTCAAGTGTGAATCACACAGCCCTCAAATTTTCTATCCATCCCCTCACATTCTTGTTCCCCCATTTTAAATAGAACTAACTTGAAAATTCTGACATTTTCAGGAATGCTTGCCTGGTAATTTCTGTGAAGCACAGACAGCCTCCAATTACAATGAAATAGCTACAGTGTGTTATCATTTTTAGAGTGTTCTTTGCTTTTCTGAAGTGAATCAAAGCTCTCCATGGGAGGTCAAAACAATAATGTGCTAAAAACTCTCAGCATTAGAACAAGGGACTCAGAACTTTGTTTGTATGGGTAATACATAAGGATGTATGAAAATATCACAGAAACTTCCATAAGAAGAATGCCTATATATTCATAGAATCACAGAATTCCGGAAAGGCTTGGGTTGGAAAAGACCTGCTCATCCCGTCCTACCCTCTGCCATGGGCAGGGACACCTTCCCCTATCCCAGGTTGCTCCGAGCCCCACCCAGCCTTGGGCACTTCCAGGGATGAGGCAGCCACAGCTCCTCTGGGCAACATGGGCCAGTGCCTCACCCATCCTTACAAGGAAAAATTTCTTCCCAACACCTCATCTAACCCTGCCCTCTGTCAGTTTGAAGCCTTTCTCTCTTGTCCTGTCACTCCAGACCCTAGTCCAAACTGTTTTCACCTTCCTTGTTGGGTCCTTCAGACAATTAAGTCACCCCAAATCTCTTCTCCAGGCTGAGCAATCTGAATTCTCCCAGGGTTTCACCACAGCAGAGCTGCTTCATCCCTCTGATCATCTTGGTGTCTCCTCTCCAACAGCTCCATGCTGCTTTCTGTTCTGGGATTCCAGGGCTGGAGGAAACTCTGCAGGTGGGGGTCTCACCTGAGCAGGGCAGAAGGGCAAAATCACCCCCACCTCTGCTGCCCACACTTCTAAATTTTTTATATTCCTAAATTTTTAGACTTTCTTCTATAGGCAGTTAAAATTGCTCCCAAGAAAAGGCACAAAATTGGAGCAATTGCATTTCCCTCCTTTAACCTGGCTTCTTCTGTTTGTTTCTCGATAGACAGGACAATGAAGTACTTCTGGCTATAAGGACTAGACATACAAAAGTGCTGACAGCTCCATCATGCTTCTGCAGGACCAGGAATCACTGACAAAAGTAAGGTAGTTTTCAGTTAATCTCCTTGTGCTTGTGTTCCTCAGTAGAGACACTTCCCAGACACTCACAGGAAGAAGATTCATTCCATAAATACTTAAGCAGCATATCCATTCCTACACTCCACTGCACGTGGACCTGCAGATGGGATGTTCAGCGACACAAATGCTGCAGACAACAACCACGGTCTGGTCTCCAAAAACTGGGACTCACAATTATTCCCTGGTCATTAATTATCTTCCAGCAGGGTGTTTTTTTGCCAGTTCACACAGAAACAAATTTGGTAAAGTTGCTCTTAGATTTTTACAACAGCGTATCAGACAGTTCACTTTTACTTATCCTTTCCTTATCCAGTGTAAGTCCACTTATCCTTTCCTGCTGAATATTCTGCTGCCTTCACTGGAAATTTTTGACTGTGTAAGGAATACCATATAGGGCCTAATGAGGTTTTATTCAGTTCCTGAGAGTCTTTATTCTATCTCTGGGTGTCTGAACCCTAACGTAGACCCAAATGGAAATGCAGATTGAGCAGAGCAGAAATCTACATGCTTTAGATGCATTGACCATATATGTATATCTGAGATATTTAAAAGGAAGCCATTTATCATCAGGAAGCAAAAGTGCTTATTGTGAATCTGACATTTAAATATACCATCAACAGCAACCAGCATTGAGAAACAGTTTAATTAACCTGAAAGGGTGTCATTTTATGCTATTTAGCAAGAAATACAAAATTTAAAATGCTTTTATGCTGTATATATCAGAGCAGTAAGGCCAAATCCTGCTCTTAGATACCCATATTTAAATATGAAGTAAATTCATTAACCTCCCTTAATAAACCTGCAACTAAGAGGGTGCAGATATAACCACACTATGTTACACACACCCTATAACCCATTTCCTAAAATTACCTAAAATTGTTGCTCTTTACAACATTTTAATGGTAGAGTTAAAACTTAAGCCCCAGTGGCAAGAATTGATCACTGGATGGTGAGTGGAGTGATGAATCCTTGGGGTTCCTACTCTCTGAGTGCTTTTCTTTAGTAGTATTATTATTAATTTAATTTGGCCGGGTCACCTCTCCTATTCTACATTTTCACATATCTCCTGAAGGTACACTGTAATAGAACCATACTTCAGAATTCCTCTGTTCACAACAACTCTGGTGTATGAAACTGTGGCCATGATGGCATGGTCAGTAGTTACCTGTCCAAAATCTCCACACCACTGGCTTTCTGTGGAGTTTTCTCCTCTGTTGTTATTTTGAACAGAACACTGTTAGCACACCAGGTTACTCTCACAGACCAGCAAAAGCAGAAAGCTCAGAGCCCTAATTAGGCCCCAGCAGGAAACCCAGCCTCTGTTTCATGTTTGAGAAAACCATAAAACTCAGAACAATTTAGGGAAAGTCAATAGGAACTGTTACCTGCACAGAGCAATCATTGCTCTGTTCCTCCACCACAGACATACAGAAACCAACACAGTGCCCGGTAAAACAAAGCTCAAGTAAGCCCTCAACAAATCTCTTCAACGTCTTGAAATTCATCAGCCATCACTGACCAACACAGATCCGAAGAAAAATACAACTGAACACCAGTTGTATCACACAGTAAGAGTGGGAGCCACGGAGTCCAGAAACACAATGATTTTTGGCAATCACAGACTCTGATGCCAGCGAGATTCTGGTGCTCTGGCGATGGCCAACATGACCAAGGCTGCCATAATCCATAGAAAAATGTCTTTATTTTTCCCCTCCCCTAGATCTGTGTGGAGCCTCTGGATCTTTCTTTTGTCCTTACTTGTTCCCACTAGTTATCATTTCCACCTGCATTTCAGCACACGGATCTATAAGGATGAGGAAGAAGTATGAGGCAGATGCACAAAGAGCCACAGCAAAGGCTAAAGGGGGCCAGAGAATAATCCAAGGACTTGTTGGACAGTTCTCATTCCCAAAGATGCCATGTGCAGCATGGACACATCTGAGACATTCTCAAAGTTACCAAAAAGGCCTGTAGTGTGGCTGCCAATACAGGGATCCTGCCTAAGGCAGCCCTTGTGAGCTTCCTATGGAGAAGTACAAAGGGATCAACATAAGTGAATCCTTTATTTCTCAGTTTTCCCACAGTAAAACATGGAATAATAACTAACTCCATATTGTGAGGATAAATTAACTGTGTTAATGCCATGTTTTCAGGCACTGTAGTAACATGGATTCTAGAAAAAAAAAAAGCTATATATAGCCACATAACCAATACAGGTAAATACCTCTATAAATAAAACCTGTAAGTACTGCTGCAATACAAATAATAAATAAAAACCAGAAAGACTTAAGTCATATGCACAGGCAGATTTCCAGTTATAGAGGGAGTACTTTTACAAGGAGCACAGTGAAGCACATAAAGTAGGATGGTGAAGAGAAAGGTAATAAATCATTCTACAAATACATTATTCTGAAAAAATGGCCATTGTAGGCAAAAGTATGTTCCTGAAGTTCCAGGATGCATTTTTTTTTCAATTTCAATTTTTGGTAACTTGAATATACCAATAACTAACAGGTATATGTGAACATCCTCCTACATGTATAAAAGTCACATTTCCTGAAAAAAAAATAAATGGATACCAGTGATTGCTCAGTGTAAACAGGGGCACAAGTAGTTCTGTGAGCTTAGGAGTTAATGAAGCATTTGTGGACAACAGTTTAGTACCTTGCCAAGAATTTATAGCACAATAAATCCTCATACTGTATTTTGTTTTGAAAGAACCCCTCTGAACAGAAAAGCCCCAGGACAACAGTACAAGTGCATGGGGAAGCTGTCAGATTTTCTCCAGCTGACCCAGGGAATACCTGTGTGGGAAGGGAAGTACAGAGAGGGGCAGCAGGTAGGTTTGGTGCTGTTTGTGGAGTCAGGGTCTTGCTTAGGGTGTTTTGTAAGAGTTGCACAGAGTAACAGGAGACAGAGATGCCAGTGAGTTCCAGACACCCTGTGTGTGTGTGCTGGTGCTCCATGGCCCAGTGCTGACATGCCCTGCCAGCACTTTTGTCTTCCACTACAGACGTTGAAAGGCAGCCAAGGGGTGTGACAGCAGTGTTGCCCCTCTCTGCTTGTGCTCCCAATACTGCCTGATCCAACTGTCTTTCCAACAGCCAAAAGGCTTTCTGATTTCCCCAAACTAGACCCTGGGATGACTGCTGGCCCACAGTTTTCCCAGTTAGAAGAGAATGAGAAGGCAGCAGAGGGGCATTTTCTTTACAGGGTACATTCTTCCAGCACAGCAGATGGGACTTTGCCCTGCAGCAAAGCAACCTCAGATCTTGCTTTCAGTCAGGAAATGGTGGTGAGGATAGGAAAGGGTAAATAGCACATAAATATCATTACAATAAAAATAAAATTTGACAGGCTTATATAAAAATCTCTTTACACCAAAGTATGTTGTAGGTACAGGCATACCACTGACTACCCTGTAGCTGCAGGTCATTCTCTCTACACAACAGCACTAGAAATTCTCTAAAAGCAAAGCACACCTCTCTCTATATATAGATATTCATCATATGCCAGCAAAATTCAGCTTATGCCAATAAAATTCTGCTTAAGCCAACGTAACTTGCTCCAGATCATCCAAATGAAACTCTAAGCTTCATGTCTTGAAGTGGGAGCAAGAGTTCCACTCATGATATCCCTGTGTGTACCCTTGCATCAGTGTAGCTCCATCAGTCATCCTTCACACATGGACACTGAAAGGCTGCCAGGGAATAGTGTAGACCCAGCACTGATTCCTGCAGCTCACCATTTCCAGTGCTTACACATTTCAATCCTTTTTAATCTCACAGTATATTCTGTTTCTAATAAACCATGTGATATGTACCTAAACAATCCTTTAGCATCTGTTATGCACTTATTAACTTAGATAATTTTTCCAATGCAGACATGGCTTCCATTAAGTCAACAACATTTCAAAATCACTTTAAAAATCTGCTGGGTAAACAACAGCCTAAAATGAAAGTGCTGACTTGCAGCTGCCCAAATGAAATTTTTGTAACAAACTTACATATAATCCTATCTGTATTTGAAAGTTCTGTATTTAGATAGTGTTTGGTGCCCTATTTTTTTCCTGCAGAGTTTCATTTAGCATTTCATTCTTCATGCTAGATATCACATGAGATGACGACCATATACACATCCTGATACTCTAAATACTTTCAAGCAGAAACCAGTGTTCAGACACTCATAACATTACATTTCATGCTCTCACCCTTTCCCTCACTTTGCAGATACAGAGGGAGAGGCTACACTACACCAGTAATCTCATTTACAACTGTTAGCTTGCCATCTTAACCCAGTTTGCAGACATCTATTATCCTCCATCTTACAGACTACGTACATTTCTGTAGGAAAAAAACCCATACAACTTTACTGAGCAGTAACAACACTCCAAAGGAACCCAAAAAGAAGACATAGTTAATGCTTATTAATAAATGTCAGCAATGAGATTTCCCTCTGTCACTACAGTGCTTGTAGCTCAGGTGTCACTATTATTGATTCATGATTAACACTCCAGGAACAATCAAGAATACTGAGCATGAAGCAAGAATAGATTTTTTTTCCCCCAGAAAAATAAATCTTGCAAAACAAGTTTAATTTGGGTAGAGGAGTGATAATTCACATGCAATCTGTCACTAAGCTTGATGACAGTTTAGGACCAATGGTCAGCTTGCATTTTTTATTTTTGTCATTCAATATTTCTTATTGTTTCTATCCATGTTTGACTACCCTCAAAAAGATAAAACTACTACAGTCCTCTGGTTTAGAAACTTGCCACTCCTCAGCTTCTTCCTTCATAAATTACAAACATAATCAGAGATACTAAATCACAAAACTACACTTGTTGAAAACTTGCAATGTGAAGACATCTCTAAATAAAAACACTAGACCTTTTCCTCTAGCAAAACCAAGGCAAACCCCAAATGCTGGTCAACATTCCCATGCTATTCCAACAACAGCAAGCCTCTGCTTGAAATGAAGCTGTTCCTTGCAAGGAAAAGTTGCAATGCCAGGACAAATACTGCTGCAGGTTTGAGAGCATATAAAATAGAAACCTGCAGGAGCATCAGTGCTTGGCTCCAGCAGGTTGCAATACACCACTAAGCCCAGCATATTTGGGGATGTGGAAGGTGGGACTGGGACTCATTTGCCTTTTTGAAAGGATAAAAGGGAAGGAGCACAGATTATTCAACATCACAGCGGGTTAGGAAGTCTTCCTCCAACAACACCTGAAGAAGTGAAAAGTTTGCAGCCAAATGTTCCAACTCATATTGCTCTCCAGCACCTGGGGCTGTTGCTTCACTATTTGGTCTAAACACATTAAATTGTATTTCAAGCTTCTTCCCTCACTGCTTTGATTCTTTTCTTCTAATGGCTCCTGACAGTAACAGTAAAAGATAGGCCTTCACATAATGATAGACCATTGTAATATTGAAACTTTTATCTTTCATATTATTATCATTTATATAGTTATTTTCCAGGATTCTAAGAAATATCTACTAGGATACCATCAAGTTTATTTTCAATAAAGCATAAACAACACCTTCTAAAAAGGAAATTACCCAGCATGAAACATAATGGATATTCAAAATCCAATTCCCCAGACAGATACTTCAGTGTAAGAGCTAAACAGAACACTGTTTCTCCAGAAAAAGTGACAGGACAATTTAGTTTCCAAAGTGATTGGATGTGCTTTCCATATGTTAGTGGATGCAGTAGGTGATGGTCGTGCCCCATATGGTGTTTAGGAAAGGGCTTCCTTGGTATTAAAAAGCCTCATGCATTCCAACATAACCTTGGCTTACAAAAATCTTCAGGTATCGTTTGCCTGCTGCCTTTATCCATACCAGGTTCTCCTCTCCTGATTATTAGTGATTCATATCCTGAGCCTGTGAAAGGGAATCAGAGTACAAAAAAATACCAACACAGACTAACACAGCCCCTATATGCAGAAAGCAGAAAAGAAATCCTCATTTCCCATGTGAGCAACTAATTATACCTTACACCCTCTTCTACAAAGTTTTGGAAAGGCTTTGTCACGTTTCGACTTCATTAACATCACCTCCCCCTCCTGACACACACAGCATGACTGAAGTCAAATCTTCTCTGTTAATGAACTGCACAAAACACGGTGTGCAGCAAACAAACAGCACTCCTTCCCCTTCTGATCTCCTTTCACTAAGTCCATTTATTTAATATTTTAATTACCATGAACATAAACATTAAACATGTGTACGCATCTGGACCTGGAGGCAAACAGCCTGCCCGCCCCGCTGTGCCTCAGCGAGGGCAGGTTCCAGCCCCGGACTGCGGGGACTCGGAACGCCAGCACAGCCAGGAGCTCCTCCACCCCGCAAGCATTTCCCTACGAAAACTTTGTGAGGTTTAAGAACTGCTTCTGCACCAGAGACGCGGCCACAGAAAGTGCGGTAACTGAGGACGAGGCACACGAGGGTCCCGAATTCCCAGCGCTCAGCACCGGAGCAGGAACCCTCCCCTTGCAGGCCGGCGGGGCGAGCACCGTACCCCGATGGCTCCGGGATAGAGAGACAGATCTCTCCTTGCTCCTGCACCTCGAAGCACTGGAATGGAGGGACAGGTCTCCCCCCGGGCCAGACCGAGGGGCGCGTTCTGCGGGGGCTCCGCGCCCATCCCGCCGTGCAGGGTGGCCGTGACCATGGCGAAGGGCGCCCGGGCCGGCAGCGCGGCGATGGGCAGGCTGTGCCCGGGTTTGCTGCCGGGGCTGCCGCCGCCCGGAGCCTTGAGGAGAGCCGGGACAACGCCGGGCTCGGCGCTGCCGCCGGCTCCGCTGCCCACCAGCACCGCCAGCTTCTGCCGGGAGAGGGGGAGAGAGAAGCGGCATCGTCACCGCAGGGCTGCAGACGCACACGGCCCCCCCGGCCCCCCGGCAGCGCGCATTTGGGGTTATTTCCTCTCCCTTTGGTAGGGTTTGCAGTTTTCTTCCTGGCAGGGGAAAGGCTGGGTTCCCCCTCACCGCTCGGGAACTCGCGGGTTGCACTCCGGACTTCCAAAGTTGGGGTTTGGGTTGGATTTTTTTCCCTTTGGGTTTTGCTTTGAACTAATGTCTTAGTATAAATCATCGTGATATAAGTCTAGGTAATGCTGCAGCTTCAATTAATAATAAAAGGCTTAAAGAATGGTATTTTCAACTTTCTCTTCCATTGGTCTGAATATCCATTCCACGTCCCCACGGCATCCCTGTGTTCTTTCACCATGACTGACTTTGGAGTTGGATTGCTGCTTTCCCTTTCTAGCTTTTTTTTCCTCACAAAATTCCACTGTTTTTCCAGTGGAGGTAATTATAATAATTATGATTATTATCATCATTGTCATCATAACCCAAGTAACTTTTCTCCATAACACCACTTAAACTCGATGTTCTCTGGTTTTCTTAACAGTTGTTCTTTTATATTGCTACAGAGTGGCTATTCCATCATCTGTAATTGGAACATTTTGATTATTGACCTTGTTATAGGATCTCTGACAAGATTTGTATTTGAGTTTTCTGTAGGTACTGTGAAGATACATACGGTAAATAATAGTGTGTGCACACAGTGTTCACTTTTGAAAAGGAAAAAAGAACTTTTATAAAGTTCTTATGCTTTGAGTGATCTTGGGAGCTGTTCTTATTAATGCCATTTAGGCAAGTTAGATATATGTGGGAAAAAATATACTGGTTCAAACCTCTTTTGATACCTTTAATTATTAAACATCTTGTTTTTACTAGAGCTGACATCAAAGGCACTTAATCCTGCAAAGAGTTCTGCCTACATTTAACTTCATACACTGACCATAACTTTGGACTCCAATGCAATTACATACATGTACAGCCTTTGGGAAACTGCTGTTCTACTGTCAAAGCCCGTAAGAGTTTTGTTGTTCAACTTTGTTTGTTTGTTTAAAATATGATGTGTGTATAGTAGTGTGTGTGTGTGTATAAAGCTACAGACATGCTTAGCTCTTTCCAGAATCAAGGCTGAAAATCTTACTACTGGGCATAAAGTAGAAGCCTTGCAGCACAAAACTTCAGTGACTTCTAGGAAAATACATCTCTTCTTACCTTTAAACCCATCATACACTTTAAGACTGGAAAGGCTTAGTGGAAATACCAGTTTGCTCCAGGAACTGTAGTTTCTGTGTTTATATGAAATCACAAGCATATGCTTTACCAGAGATATTGCTTTGGATTTTAATATACAGGAATTACTTCTTTTTGGTCAAAGGTTGGACTCAGTAATCTTTGAGGTCTTTTCCAACCTGATTGAATCTGTGCTTCTGTGATTCTAATGTCAGAATTAGTCTAGTAATCATGACTTTGTATAAATTTTTTGGAGATTTCTTCATTTTTTGTCTTTACCTTTCATTCTCCATTACCCTGACAATCATCCCAAGGAAGCACAGGCAATATTCTCCTTATTCTCTATGCTGTTGTGTGTCATAGAAGTTTTGAAGAGAAAAGAGCTTTCTCTTTAAAACAGAAACATACCTGTCTGACAGTTTAAGAGTGCTCAAGTGAAAGAAAAGGTCAGGCATGTGTTTTAAGTAGGGGGGAAAAGTTGCTTATGAAAAAATTCTATAAAACCCTGCTTCTCTGGTTTGTTGTAGCAGTTTTCCACTGGTGTTTCTTGCACTGATTTCATGCCCCATGGAATGCTGCTGCAGATGCCAAAGAGAATTGGGACAGCATGTGGGAGAGCTGACCACCTCCTCTCCTGCTCTACAGAATGTTTCCTTGCAAAGCACCTTATTAACCCCTACAGTGACATAAAGCTCTCAGACTAAGAGTTCAACCCTGTGGTATTTTTGCTTTATGTCCTATGAAGAATGCAAGCTCACAGACTGTCTGAAAATGCTGTACTCGGTTACAGTGCTAGAAATCCATTGCCTAACTGGAGTTAGTCCAGGAGGGAAATCCTAACTCTGCTGCAGACAACCAGAGGTTTGCTGCTGACATCACTAGCATTGAGTGGGGATCCTCTTTTTTGATCCTAGGAGCATTTGCTATTCCTGATAGATCATTGTACTGATGAAATGTCTTTTAATGTTTGTCCTCAGACATGAACGTGTGGGTTACTGAATGAAAAAACTTCTTACAGAAACAGTCAGCATTACTCTGATTTCGTATTTTCACTTAAATTTCTAATAAATAATGTTCTAGTGGTATTAGTACAGCTTTACTTTGTTCTCAGACAGTTCAGAAACAGAAAACAACTAAACAAATAAAACTTCTTAATTCCAAACGATAGAGAATCCTTGGTACCTCAGTGGAAAGAACAAGTAAATTAAGCAGATTATTACTTTCTTGACTAACTTCAATAGCAACTAATTGCTTTTTGTCTTGCTTCAAAGGAGCAAATTAGCTGAGAAGTACAAAACCAGAAATTCTGTAAACAAACAAAAAAATTTCACTACTTAAACTACCATCCATCCCTTACCCACTTGTTCTCCCTACAGCATTAACAGCGAGTCAGTTTTGGGTCTTTGCATGTGAAGCATGTTAACATTTTTCCTAATAACCTCACAATCCTGACTATTCGTGTGTATGCAACAAAAAGAGCTCAGGAAATAAAGATTACTGCTTGTTTCAGTCTAAGTTGTGATAAATATTAAATGCTGGTAAAACTGGAAAACTTTCATTTGAATATAGGTTTTGTGGTTTTTCTAAGTAAATACATGGAAAATATTATGTCCTTGGGATAGGCTTGTAAAGATCAGTTGGCCCATGTCTGTCACCTCCTGAGGGTACAATGTTATACTAAGTTTATTCAAATAACTGAAAATTTTAGAAACTTAAAATGGAAGTATATACAAAGGATCAGGTGCTCGATTAGCTTTCAAAATAGAGGTACAGAAAAAGAGTCTATTTAGGAAAAAGCAGCAACAGCATCTCATCTGTGTCTCTTTTATTAATTTTCTAAAATGTATCTATCAAAACTTTAAAAACAGCCCCTTTAATCAAACTGTGTTAATTAAGAGTTGAGCTTTAATCATCTTTGTGTTTTTTTCTTTTTAACAGCCATTTTTACATATCAACCCTGAGAAGACGTTGGTAAAGGAGTGTTGACAGGAGCAAAGATTATGATATGAGAGATTAAAATAATCCTCAACAAAACCTACATCTGCTGTATTCTATTTCTGCCAGATTAATTAAAAGAATAATCTTAGTTTTTAAAGAGAAAGAAAATCAGCATTTTGAGAATCAGTCAGCATAACATATTATCAGATACTTTTGGAATAATGAACAATAAGACACTAAGCAAGCTTTGGACACTGCAGCAGAAAACATGTGCTGATACAATGGAAGAGCCAAAAGAGAGGAAAAGAAGAAAAAAAAAAATTGGCTTTAAATGCTGGAAAGCAGGTCTCTGCTTCTCATCCACAGCATAATAGCACACACAATACACCAATTTTGAAACAGCGCCTTTTCAATAGCAACACGACTTTCATTTTCACTGCAGGATGCCACAGGCAGTCCAGAGTTTGAAATATGTATGCTGGTCACACGCAAACATGCCACAATGTGCTGGAAATCTGCCACTTGTTTATGCTTTCCCATCTTGTACGTGGCACGGTCTCAACTATTTAAAGCAAAGTTAATATTTTTTTTCCCATGTGTATCAAAATAACTCCTGCCTTCCTATTTATTAGTGCATGTAACTCTTCTGCCCATCCCCTCCTTTCTAGCAAGGTTTGCAGGTAAGAAGGCGGCTGCCCAACAGTTTTAGCCTCAAATTTGATTACTCAAATGCTACTTCTGCTATCACAAACCACAAATCATTCTGTTTAGTGAATGAAGCAATGAAGAGCAAAGGGAGAAGGTATTTGCAGGTGGCTGTTCTGTTGTGATCCAGGCACTGAGCAATGGGGCACATGTATGCACAAACACGGGCTCCACATACACAGCACTGCTTCTGGTGCAAGGCTTTGTCTCCTTCATTGTCACTCTGCTGCAGTTTACATCATGTCTTCAAATCCTTGCTGATCTGATGTCAACATTACTTCACACATGCATCTCAAATAAGAACATGGTCATGCTCTACAAGGGAGGAATTCTCAGCTCCTGGCTGCTGCCTGCCCAGAGCAGTGATTTAAAACAGACACATGCCTTTCAGCAAACTTTCATGTTTTCCTAGTAAAATTTTCGATCTGTTTAAAAAGGACCTAAAACTCGCTGTCCATCACATTTATATTTTAACACCTACACACTGCAGATAGAGACCTCAGTCCATTAATCTTTCCAGAATGATGCCCTGACAAAGCAGTTTGGTTGTGAAAAACTGCAACTGTTTACACAGCAATATCAGGTTTTTTTCCTTAGCAGCACCATGGCTAGGAGAAAACATTTGGCATAACCCTGAGAGTTTATTTAGCTTGCAGAACACTGGCAATCCACTTTCAAACCAAAATTATGTCTTTGTCAATTAATAATATAACATTCTGCATTAATCTAATGCCATGCATGCAAACCAGCTGAACAGACTTCTCCAGCAATGACAGCCACGGCCTCTCGTCATTTACCCAATAGTCACAATAAAATTCTCTTGAACAACAGAAATTTTAATATTCAGAGAGTGACAACACACGAACACACTGTAAACATAGTCACCAGCTATGGCAGTTTAGTACATTTTCTTAGGGTTTTGGTTCACTCCTATGAATTTCCATGTATTTCTCCCATATTTCCAAGTTGCTACTTAGATACATGGCTGATCCTGCCTGATCTGAACCTGAAGTCATAGCCAACCATCCCCATAGCTCCACACACTGAAACAAAGAAATGAGCAGGGCTTCAGCCAAGCACACGTGTACACACAGGCACCCAGAGGAGTTTGGTGGATGCTTATGGAGGCAAAAGGCTTCGTAGGCCGTGTTTTATCCCTGGACTCCCATAAAAAATGCTTCCTTTTGCACACAGGCCTTGGGCACCAGGTTAACCCTGGCCAAAGAGAAGACATTAAAGCAGGTTCTCACAGAAAGAAAGATGAGGACTGTGGCATGGGAAGGTTTTATGGGCTGTTTCCAAAAATGCTGTATTTCATGTAAAGGTGTTCAAGACATGCAACCGAGGGGGAGGAGGAGAAGGAGGAGGACGAAGAAGAGGAGGTGGAGCAAAAGGGTTTTAAAGAAGGTTGGGGTAGTTCCTCCTGCCAATTGCTCGGTAAATGACCTGTCAGTTTGATGCAAACGCTCTCCCTGCGACGCCCCAGCTTGGGCGGGGACAGGGATGGGGAGCAAAGGAGGGGAGGGAGAAGAAATTGCTCGACAGAAGTATTTTTAATGACCCCCAGGGAGAGGTCATCGTGGCGCAGGCTGACGTGAGGTACCCGGGGGCAGGCAGCCTTCCTCCTCCTCCTCCTCCCCCTCCTCCCTTCCTCCTCCCCAGTACGCTGCTCCCATCCCCCTGCCCTTTCCTAAAGGAAACCTCCAAAAGCACGATTAATAAACAAGGAGGTAGAGACTGCCCGCCTAGGTACAACTCGAGTGTTGGTTTTTGTAAGAAGAATTAAAAAAATAGCTGAAGCAAATCTGGGACTCAATAGAAACAGCCTTTCCAGGGGCGGACTGTCAGCCAGAGGAAGATGAGTGTGAAACACGGCCAGGAAGGTTTACGTGTGCTGAAGTACAATCTCAGCATTAGTTGGTTGGGTTTGTCTTTTTTTTTTTTTTTTTT
>VXBB01011150.1:193638-210852 GCA_013399915.1 Illadopsis cleaveri | reverse complement strand
CCTCTTTCTCTTTCTCTTTTTTTTTTTGACAAGTTCCTGCCCGCCTGTCATTAGAAGTAAGAATGTATTTCTTTGTCTGTATCAGATCTTAGTTAATTAGCCATCGCAGCAGCAGGCTCAAGGATTTAAATTCAAAGTGAAACTCATTCTAATCAAAACTGCAGCAAACTGGGGGTTTTGACTTTAACTTGAGAGTCAGTTATTGTATCACTGATGTACACACTGCATTACCAGCTGAGTGCTTTCAGCGTCCCTCTATCAGTGTGAAATATTTAATCGGCACAAGGATCCAATCAGCGCAGCAGAGGGGAAGCCAGTGTGTGCATTAATTTACTTCAGTTGAAAAGCAGTAAAGCAGGTCAGAAACATATAACCTTCTCCCTTTCCCCCTCCTCCTTCTCCTCCCAAACAAATACACTGCACATCAGAAGAGTTTTGGCAGGGGGAGGGAGGGATTGAAAGCCACCCTGTATGAATCCAGATAGGATAGTCAGACAATAAATTAGTTACTCCTGCCAAAGGATGACAAACACTGACTGAAACAGAAGAGGGGAGCAACGCACACCACCACCACCACCCCCAGACATGCCCCCCAAAATTCCCTCTCCAATTAATTGCATTATGTAATTGTTTTTTAATCTTTGACTCTTTTAAAGCTGGAAAGATGGCTGAATAATTACCCGTTCTGTGTATGACATTAATTAGAAGGAAAGCACACGCCAGGAAATACTGAAAGAGTCTTTCTATTAAGGTGCAAAATGGCTTTTGATTTTCTAACCTGCCACATTCTCCAGGAAAGGCTTCCATTAATATTATTGGTATTAAAAATCTGGTTTAGAAGCATTCACAAGCTCTTCCACACATCAGCAATTTTATATACGGCAGCACACAACAACTAAACTTTTTCTGCTTCTAATTCTATCCTTGTATTTCTCGCTTATTCTCCAAAGACAGTCAAGTTCCTTGTCTCCTTGGTATTGTAATGAGAATACCAACATGCCATTTTCTTTCACAAGGGATCATATACAACCTGAATGTTACATGAACAGATTTGTTCAATCCTCCAAGCGAAACCATCGCGCAGAAATGTGACGACAGACGATGATTGAAGTCGCATCAAAGAAACCCCACCCCAGCTTGTCAGTGTGAGTGACCAAACTCTCAATGTGGCTGCTCTCCAGGACAGGGCAGCAATAAAGAATTAACAGATTTATGTAAAGAGAGAATTTTCCAAACTGGTAAATACTCCAACAATAGGCTTAGAAATACACATATTCAGTCAAGTGCAATCAGCCTTTAATTTCTGAACCCATTAAACATCTTGCTGACTGCAAAAACCAGTGTGTTTTAAATGGTATTGCTAACTGGCAATCCACTGGTCAAAGCTTGGAATTAGCTGCTTAGTGAGCTGTAAACAGCACTTTTTAACTAACACGGAGTAGGGAGGAAGAGGATGCTATTTAATGAGAAAAGTCAGATTGATATCATGGAACATTCTGGTAGTGCCTGTGCATCTTGAAGGAGAGGAGGAGGGGGAACTTGGGTTGGGGTTTTTTTAATAACCTCACAAATAATCCCTTCTCCTTTCTCTCTCTCAAACCATGCCAATGATCAAGGAAATGAGAACAAGGCGCTTGATTCACAGCTGACTCTCTCTTCTTGTTACATCAGATCAAGAAGGAGCAGTGTAACAGGGAGGGGGGAGCTGATCTCTGCCGAGGAAACAAATCTACAAGCTGGCATTTTGTCTCCTACTCCTGTTAATTAGACCAGTTTTCTGTCAGAAACAGAGCTTTTAAAACTTGCAACGGAGTTACATGTGTGCCCACTCACACACATGCTGCATATATGCATTCAGAAAATTAAATATTATATGTGTGGGATAAACTCCTCCCCAAAAAAATCTTCAAGGCAAGAATATTTGGTTTCCCATTTTATTTGATGGGTGTCTATTCTTTCCCTTAATCCCAAATTAAAAATGTACAACAAACTGTTAATAGTAAGACACAGCCTGTAATGACAGCCCCCAGTAATGACAGCCTTTAGACAGGGGGCACTCTGTTTTGGAGCAGATCTGCAAGGCTCTGACGTGCTTTTTTTTAAACCCAAACTTACCACGGAGGAAAACTTCGGCTTGATCTCACTATGAATAAAGCAGAAAGCACACAGGCTTCCTCTTGGCAGGTCAGAGCAGGGCTCCCTGCTGTGTAACACAGGTTCTCCCACAGCCCCAAAGCCAGAGTCCTACTTTCCATTAGCAGCTCAAAATTTACACTTTTGCTGTTGCCAACTTCAGTTTCTCATGATTTACCTCATCCCATGCATTCAAGAGGGCTGCATTCACATGGCTTATTTGTTGGTGAAACACAAAACCAACTCTCTACAAACAAACACACAAAAACACGCTGGGTGTACACCATATAAACACTAATGTACTCCTAATTTAAGTTTTGAGAAAACAAAGGCAGAGTGATTAAAGGCCAGCAACATGCAGCCAGCATATGGAGACTGAGTAAGTGCCTAGAATAAGCTGAATGCTTCCATTGTGTGAAACTCATTCATTACAGCTATAAGATGCAGGGCAGACATTTGCATTTCTAGAGTGGCATCTTGTCATTTTTAGATAAATCATGGGATCCAGACCCTTTCTAAATGGCATCAAGATCACATTTCTTGATAATATGTCTCCCTTTGTTTCAGCACTCTGCCTCTTTTCTTCTCCTCTCTATAAATGCCATTAAAGTTTGTATTATATGTATCTAGAACTCAGGGGCTTCTCATTTTTGCTTAAAAAGGCACTGCTTCCTATGACCAAGCACTGCAAAAAGAGATGCAACTGCATACAATCAGAAAAACTAACAATAAATTAGAGTAATTTATTATATCCAGTTCCAAAGCTGCTGCCTACTCACATTCCCTGTCCCCCATTCCTCTCACCAGTCCCAACCCAACCCCCACCCCAATCTGATAATAATTTCTTTGATTTCTCCCTCCTTCACCCCAGCTTAAAATCAAATTTGGAAATGCACATCTTCTTTGGAGTGGCAGGACAAACGCAAAGTACAATAAACCAAGCCAAATCCCTTTCCCTCCCCCTTTTTTTCCTAGATAACACAGAATCCTCCTGAAATGAACAAATGTAACTGTGAACAGATACGGACTTCCCATGGGATCAAACCATCAGTTCCTCAGTATACAGAGAAAGAAGATAGAAGTTAAATGGTTGCATTTCCCCCAAGGGAAGGCAGATCTTCAGTGGTAAAGTATTCTCATCAGAAATTCTGGATAAGTTGCAAAGAAAAGAAAAAAGAATCCCTGCCTTCTTTCCAGACCTGGCGTAGACACTTCTGCAGGAATTCTGAATACCCATATTTCATCCCAACACCACGAGCTTTTAGGATGACTCTGAAGTGCTCAGCGTTTTTCAAGTGCAGGCACGTTTGCATGGTACACATGAAACTGCTCAGAGCAACCTTTCAATTTTCCATCACTCCCAACTACAGTTTTGTTGACAAAAAACAAAGCAGGAGGGGAAATAAAGAGCCCAACTGAGTGCTTACATCCAGGCACCTCCTTATTCCAAATCCAGGCTCTTGTGTCCTCATGGACCACTGCCAATAGACACAAGGGCAGCAGCGGCCAGAGGAACAGTCCCCCCCCTTGCCCCCAAGCCCAGGGGGATCCCACCCTTTTTGGCAAGGGAATGTCAGTATAGGAAGGAAGCTGATTTTGTCATGGAACCCAAAAAGTGAGCTTCGTTCAGAGGACAAAGATGAAGGCAACTTTATGAACAGGTTTTTTGCAAAAGCCATCAGCTGTTAGCACACTTTACTAATGAAAAACCCAGTGGCTTGGCAGCACAAAGGGCAGGGTCCTTCTAGCCCAGCCTCTGAATCTGCTTCTGGCTAAGCACACCAGGACTGAGGAGGAATCAGATCTTTCAAGATCTAGATAAATCCCTTTGCCTTAGTTTCCCAACTTGATAACATGTTTTCCTTGTTGAGGTATTTGTGGAAGTGAGCTTGTTAGCATCCATTAAATTCTGTTTATTTATATTTTAAAGACAAGTTACATCATATGATTTTATCTTAATCCCACTGGATTATGGCTGCCAAATCAAAGGTAGTGAACTATTGCCCTTATCTAATCTTGCCTGAAATATTTTCTCATGTCCTCCAAAGGAAATCTCATGCAGATGAAGATGAGACTTCACAAGTCCAAGCATTTTCCTGAGTGTATGTAGGTGTGGACACAAAAAAAACTATGCAGATGGCAGAAACTTAATTTCACATATTTTCCTTTCCACAGGTTGCATAAAAAGCAATCTACAGAGCAAAAAATGTATAAAGCCCATGACCAGAGATAGGAAACACCCAACAGGCAACTGAACCTCTAAAGAGAGGTGCTACAGGTCTGAAGAAAAAAATATTCAAAGAAGCTGGAAGGAATGGCAGAAGTGACATACAGAGACAAATTTCTCACAACAGCACTCTTGCCGTTCTGCTGTCAATGGAGAGGAAATAATTGAAGTAGAAAACCTCTGAGAGATTCTCCTCCTGCATCATAAAATAAAACTCTTCATTACAAACTGTGGAACGAGAATGATGAACGGTTGTGCAGGTGTTTGCAGAAGTAAAGGATACAGAAGGATGAGTTGACAATGGACTTCCATCTCAAGATTTCCTACTTTCTCATACACAATATATAAAGGATGACAGTCTCAATGGTTTTCTCTGTCCTTTTCCAGGATGTCTGAGCATCTGTACATCATTCAAAAAAATCCCTATGATCCAGTGAAACCCTTCCAGAGGTAGGAATTCTGAGTATACATGTGGAAGGAAGCTGCAGGAGCTAAAACTGAAGTCACAGAAACACGTTCACATGATGTATCAAGTAAAAGCTGGAAACTGAACCTCCACATCCCAAACACAAAACTTTAGTTATTGAGAGAGCACCTTCACTCCTCATTTAATTTCTCCCTCAGTTGCACCACCTCATTTGCCATGTGGAGTATCAAAAAAACACAACTGTGAATGATCACATTGCTCTCTTTATCCAACCTGAGGGCTGACTGTACAGGCACTCAGGCAGCAACTGCACTGCAGGGGTTTTCTGCCTTTCAAGCAGCCAGTGTTCAAAGAGGTAGGTTATCAAACACTGTCTTACCAAAAACATAAGGTAATGTTCAGAACCTGGCTGAATGAATACTGTCTGATCAAATATCACCTCCTACAGAAGTGGGAGAAACTGAAAATTGGAAACTCCAAGCCCTCTGTCTTTGCTCAGACCACTATTCAATACATTACTTTTTTTTATTAGGGGCGTGTAATGATCTAGTTCCTCTAGGGACATGGGTGGTTTAGACAGATTAAAAAAAAATTAACTTCCCCTCCCTAGTACTTGCTCCCATGACAAAGAATGCTGTGTGAGTATACACGTGAAAAATCAAAAGCCAACTTAGACAGTTTGAGAATCCCAAGGAATACCACTTGATTATATGCAGATAATTGATCAGTCAAAATAAGAGGAGGATACAGCATGTAATATCTTTCTGTTAATGAGACTTCAGAGACTGCATGAAAAAACTATTTAGAATGACTGAACTGTACAAATACATTAGCAGATGGAGAAAATACAGTGTAAATTTAAGAAACAAGGGAATTATATGCTTTCACTCTAACTTAATGGAAATGCAAATGATAAGACAATGCTTAAAGGGAAAGAAAGGTATACAGCAGTCTTGGGAAAGAATATTAAAGAGATAAAAGAGCTGCTAATGAAGGAATGTGTAGATCCTTGAAACTAAGACAGAACACAACCATTATTGTAGAGGCCAAAGAGAGAGTAACAAGCAATAACACAGATCATGCCAATGACAGTAAATAGAATGGAATGTAGAAGAGAGAATGAGATAGAACAGACTGGGCCCACATCAAAACAATAACAGAAGAGAAGCACAATGGCTTAGGAGAAGGCAATGACACACTACATTGCCATTGCCTTCACACATCAAGATGGAGATGATTATTTAATGCACATATAAAATGAAAATTATCTGCAAAATTTAGTCTCTAGTCTTTAGTTGTGTCTGAACTAATTTCTAAACTACTCCCATGAACAGTGACAGGAGAAAGAAAGACATTTGTATGTTGAGTTTTTTGCTATTGCAGCGGCAAACACTTGGATACCTTAGCCATGACAACTCTACAGGGAGCTGCAGAGTGGCACTGATCTGTAAGTATACTCAGAAAGGATTCAAGGACACAAAAGAAAGGGGAGAAGCGTTAGAGAGAAGCTTCAGCAAACATTTCCCCTAACTTTTATACATTTCAGAATCAGAATAAACATTTCTGGAATGGTTTGCCCGAGGAGATGGTGGAGTCACCATCCCTGGATGTGTTTAAAAAAAGACTGGATGAGGCACTTGGTGCCGTAATCTAGTTGAGGTGTTGGAGCATGGGTTGGACTCGATGATCTTGAAGGTCTCTTCCAACCTAGAAATTCTGTGATTCTGTGATTTCCCATTGGGTGGAAAACATCACAAGCACCTAAATACCAGTCTCCATCAGTCAACCAGATTTTTTGCCTGGAACATTTATCCCAGCCGACAGCTTTTCTTCTGATAAAAGTCATTTTGCAAAGACACTGAGTACAAAAAATGGCAAGGTGGTCATGCTCTAGCTCTCCAGTTCTGTAGTGCACCCATTTTTTTTTACGTTCCCATTTGAGTTAACTTTTTCCTTCTGCAAAAGTGGAACACCCTTCAGAACGCAAGGCAAGGATTAGGTAGCAGGTTCATGCAGCAGCCTCCAGAGATTTGAGTTCAAAAACAGGACAAGTTGTAAGTAGGAATGAAAAAGAAAGTCCTTGTTCAAATTCCAAAATAATCTGTGATGTAACTCCCAACTTGGAATGAGATTGGGCTGCAATTCTGTAAACTGTAACGACACGATTTAGAAAAAGAATGGGACAAATAAGTGGCAGTATCAAGTTTGCTCATTCCAGTGGATTCTAGCTGAGCAAGAGCTGTTAACACCCAGTGTGGAAACAGTGGCTCTCTCCACACCTTCTCTATAGATACTGTGACTACAGCCAGCCCTCTATTATTTCACTCCTGCTTTTCCCTCGCCTTTTTTTTTTTTTTCCCTAAAGGATCAAATCCTTTAAAAAGAATTGTGCAAAAACAAAATAAAGTTTAGTAATGATGGCCCTCTCCAGGAGGTGAGGGAAACAGGTCATGTTTCACAGAATGCCAATATGAATTCCTAGTTTTTCCAAGAGAAGCCATCTCCTAGTCCCTTAATCCTCCTCCTGCGACACACTGACTAATGTCACTGCACCAGGATTCAGATAGCTGTGCAATAAACCAGTAGCTTTATTAATTAAAGCAAACCTGTCAAAGGGAAAAAACCCTAGCTTTTAATACAGATGAATTTCCCACTTCAAATAACAACTTTGCTGCAAAAACAACAGGGCCTAAGTGGTAGAGGAAGCACTGAGGCGGAAGAGGGAAAGAAGAGGGAAAAATGAAACTCCAGGAAGGTGCTGGCATGGTGTTGGGGCAGCAATGGGCACATGATTGGCATTTCTACAACAAACTGTGAGGAAAGTGGGAAACACAAACAAAGGGATTAAAGAATAAATGAAAAAACATATGCAAGAGCCTATGAAGACAATGCACTTTGGCCAAAGGAAACAAGTACAGAGCCACTGTGCCTTTCACTGCTAGGCCAACAAGTTTAGTAACAGTACTTCCAGTAGTAATCAACACTCACTTTTTCCAGTTGTGTGTCAAGCAGCCTGTGTGGAAACATGTTCATTTCCAGCAGACTGCTGCCAATGATAATATGCAGACTCAGCAGAGAGACTAAAGGCTGCATGGACACAATGAATAAATTACCCTCTCAACCCTCGGAAGATTATAGGTCTCTGTCAAGTCATTTAGATCTAAAATCTGACCTGCCTTAAAGCATTTATAGCTTGTCAGGGAATATGTTCTGTATATTCAACAGCTATTTCAAGGAAAATAAATCCATTTATTACAAAAATTACTATATTTTATACTTAATAATTCTAATAACAATTTCTTCCTACAAATAACCTTCACCAAAAAAGCTTATGCACTACAGCTTCACACCTCAGCTAAATAGACACTAACATCCCCACACAGGCACATCCACCTACCCAACACTACTCTCAGTCTTTTGCTGACATGATGAATAAGAAATAAATCACAGGGATAGGAGTCATCAAAAAAGCAACTCAACAGAAATTATTAAAAAAGAAATCAGTCAAATGCAGAGGGAGAGAGGAGGCAAGGGAGAAACAGGATATTGAGAGAAAGTCATTTGAAAATTCGTATTTCTTGACAGCATCCTTTCCAAAAACCAAAAGCAGGTTGGGCTGGAATACAGTGCTGTGGTAAAGACAGATGCATTCAGTTTACTTAACTAAAAGTTTCAGGAAGAGGTAACTACAGCATCAGAGATGCTTTCTTAATGTGGAGGTAGACAAAAAAACAAGAGACAAAGACCGCTGTATTCAGCAGTAGCTAAGTCTATAAATGGGCTAAGCAATCTGTAAATGGAAACTTTCCCAAGCTGGAATGAAAGTAAAGCTCCCAAGTATTTTAGCAGTGAGCATGACTGAATCTCCTGCTACTCCTATCAGTATCATCCATTAACATCATTGCACTTCGGGGCTTATTAGCATTTCCACTCTACAACATGATAGAAGTTTATTAGTTGATTGTTTATCTGGGGATGGTGTGGATGAACAGAAGATGGTACACGTGTTGAAACAGGGCATAAATGTTCTCAGCTGAGAGATTTGGTTTATTGTTTTTTGATGGGCCCCAAGACACATGATCAATTTCCTAAGAGAGTCTGCTGGTTACCATGTAGTCTGTGAGCATAATGACTTGCAGTGCCATCTATGCATAAGCTTCAGAAAACAGGGCGAGTCCAGTCTGGAATATGGGGCAGGAGGAAACACAGGCTTTTGATGCTGACATGCATGGCTTCAGAGCTGGCAGTGCAGTCCTTATGCTGTTCCAAGAGCAACTCTAGGTCTGAGGAAAACTTAACTCAACCCAACTGTTTTAGACCAGCACATGTACAAGTCCAGATAAGTCTCGCTGTTGGCACAAAGGGGAGCTGAGGTGCTCACTCTCAGAGCTGTTGGGCCAAGGAGATGAAAACGCCTTCAGATTTTGAGATATTTACTCATCTCCCAAGATTTATGCCTTTCTAGCACCCCATTTGCTGAATTCAGTAACTGCAGATCTATAACTGGCACACTTCCAGCTCAGGGCACTTCTAGGCTACAGAGTCAAAAGAAATCTTGTCTTGATTTGAAATACAGGTGTCTGCCAAGGAGGGTGGGAACTTCCCTTGGAATGGAAAATGTGACCCCCTTCCCTCCAATTTGTTATAACTTTGCAATTAAGGGGCTTTCAGTCAAAGATATGGGACAAGGAATAACAGTTCTTTACTAGTATGAGTGTGCNGCCGGGCTCCTGAGCACGGCCGGGACAGGCTCCCTCCAAGGGGCTCGGGGTCCCAGGTTTTCCCTTAAGACACTCGAGTAGGTGGTGAGGATCCTTTCTAGTGAAGCAAGGTGTTTATAAGGTCCAATGGCTACTCCTACGAGCAGAGCTTCATTCACGGTACAAGAAGACAGCAGGAGATGGAACCCAGCAGTAGTGGCAAATTCTTCCCACAGCAACTGCAGTCCGTCTCCCCTCCAATGTCAAGAGTGAGAGAGACCAAGAGGAGCCCCTCAGCCCCCGCCAAAATCTCACCACCAAAATCTCACCGCCAAAATCTCACTGTATCTTTGCCCTACCAAAGAGAACCACCCCTCCCCCCGCCAAGTAAGAGAGTAGCCAGCTGCACCCTTCCTCCACCTTGGTCATTTCTTTTGTCTTTTTAGTACCAGTTNCTGCAGTCCATCTCCCCTCCAATGTCAAGAGTGAGAGATACCAAGAGCAGCCCCTCAGCCCCCGCCAAAATCTCACCGCATCTTTGCCCTACCAAAGAGAACTACCCCCCCAAGTAAGAGAGTAGCCAGCTGCACCCTTCCTCCACCTTGGTCATTTCTTTTGTCTTTTTAGTACCAGTTATTATTGTCTCTTAGCAACAGATGGGACAAAATTCCAGGAGAGAAAGAAACAAAAGGAAAAATCCTAACCCCCTCAACACTTCTCCTTTAGTTTATCTACTCACTGAACTTTATTCTTCTCTCCTACAGCAGACCTATCAGCTATCACAACACCTATCAGCTTCAGCAGAATGAGTCTTGGTTCAGACTGGTGGAAGAACAGGAAGAAATCCAATGGAATGTATTTAAATGATTCTGCTGCTTTCTCTCTGCTCTAATTTTCATAGAGAGTAAACACAAGTAAGCCAGACCAGCTCCATGGTGTTCTCTCCAGTGTCAGTTGTCAGAACTAGCTCAAATGGATCAAGGCATGAGGATCTTCACTGACCTTGTGGGGGCCCTACAGTCTCCCTGGGAATGTCCTACCAGTGCCTTTACATGGAAAGAGACAGGGGGAAACATCATCCCACCTGTTCAGTGGACTATCCTCTGAGGAGGTCTGTCTCTCTTCACTGCCACTGGGCATGTTGGCTTCTAAATCAAATATCCCTACTGAGTGATGAAATTTGGAGAATTCTAGCCCAGAAAATTAAACAGTGAAACATTCAGTCATGCAAGTGCGCCGTTCTTTATCTTGAAACATGCGTTTGTTTAAAATGGCAATGTCTCAGGGGGGAGTTATCCCAGTTTTAGGACAGTAGGATAAGAGTGGTGAGTGAGCTGCAGGAACCACAAAATGGGGTCACCTTGCCTTAGCCCAGGCCTTTATGCCTTAGACCTTGAACATCTCCTGATGTTCAGAGAGAACTCCTGAATAGCTGCTGTTAGCATTTAATTTGGCTTCAAACATGTTAAGAATGTTAAGTCTGAATGACACAAGCAGGAAAGTTTGTGCATTCATCTCAGGAACAGTCCATTTAAGTAGAGACATCTCCCTCCAGTTGTTCAGGACCCAGACAGACACAGTCAGGATGGTCATAACTTGCCATTTGACCAAATATCCTGCCATCCCTAAACAGGACGTGCTGTCACCTGCAGGAACCATCTTCCCCCCACAGACAGGCTGCTGACTAGCCAGCATTTCTCAAAGCAGGCACACATTGATTGCCTCACCTTCCCCCTTTCCAGGACTGCCAGTTAGTTACTCCTGCTTTTAAATTAAAACCATCTCCAAATACATGCTCTCCTTGGTACATTGGCAACACACAGAGTCTTTTTGGCACAGCCTTGCATAAAAGTCCTGCCATGGAAAGTTCTGCCTTTCCTTGAGAGACTGCAATGTAATGTAGGAGCAGTTTTGGCTAGGAAGGAGGCTGATACTGTTAAGGTTGCTCATGCTGAGCAATGAAGCTTGGATGTGACCTTATCAGCAAAGATTTTTACAACTATGCAGGAGACAAAGCAAAATGACCTGGACAAACTCAGTGTCCTGGCAAGGAGCACAAGAACAAGCGAAAGTTGACTCATGGCAGTAGAAATCTACCCTCATATCATCGTGACTAAACTATAATTAGACATCTCAATTTTTTAAAATCACTCGTGATTCTTTTTAAGCACTGGCAAAAGGAGTGAAAATTCCCTACAATTCCATACAGAAACACTTTTTAAGTGACTTTTAAACTTTTTTCATGTTGAAGATTTAAAAAAAAAAAAAGAGTCCTCACAATGCCTGGTTTCTTTCAACTGGCCAATAACTGAAAAGACAGGAGGTGATAATATCACACTGATAGGACAGTACAGGAAAAAAAAGGTAAGCGAGTTTTAGGACAATCACTCTGCATTGTGTTATATTAAAATATCAACAGGCATGTGTCAGCTGAGCCACAAGCAACCATGAAAAATACATTGTTTATGAAAAAGACAAGCCCTTCAAGGGCATTTACAAACTTTCCACAGCATCAGCAGGAAAATGGATGCATTTAACCACTGACTGCCACCATGCCTGACTTCCAACAATAGAATGATACAAGAGCATTTGTATTTTCCTTGGTCTTTTGCTATGTTTCTTCACACATGGGCAAGAACAAATGAGGGCTGCACATCTTCACTAGCACCTTGAGGAATTGCTGTCCCTGTAAAGCTGTTACATTCACCTTGGAGACTGGCCCAAGCATTCCAAACCTGGTTCCATTTTTTCTGTGGACAGGCTCGTCTGAAAAAGCATTTGCAATGACTGCTAGAGGGAGCCTGTCAGGTCTGTAGGGCAGTTCCAGCAGTGCCTCAAGCCATAGGATGTGAATCAAGTTCCAGCCCAAAGCTGCTTAACCAGACATGCAAAGTAATTCAGGTCCAGAAAATCTGTGCAAGGATACACCAAAATTCCTTTGGACAAACAACTGGTTTCCATCTCCCAGGCTGTCACATCCTGCTGGCTATCACAGAATGGTCAGGACACAATTGTCAGCAGAGCTAATTGTTATAAGGCAACTTTAGGATTATGTGACTACTGGATCACATTGCACCGTTCAGAAAACCTAATTCAGGAATACTTGCATGAAGTTTATAATTTCGTCTCAGAAGCCATTCTGAAACCAAAGTGAAACCTCAATGTAAATATCTCAAGTAATAGCACCTACTATTTTACTAGGTTCATGGCTTTCAATCTTGAAAATCCTCATCTTATTTCCAGCTTTAGCTTTCAGCCACTTACACCTTTTCTCCCAGCTACACAGAATATCTGCCTGCTAACTCAGATGTTCCTTTCCAGGGACAATGATTCTGGTTTTCTCCATACCCATAGTGGGCACTAAGCTTGGAGCAGAATATAAGGGAGCACTTTTGACAGCTTCAAATTTGTCCTGGGTCAAATCAGCTTCTCATGTTCCTGAGAAATTCAGTGCTTGCTCTATTGATCCCTGAACCCAGCTCAATACTAGGCCAAACATGAACAGAGACAGAGAATCCACCAAAATTTATATTTTACCTTCAGGATTTTGTGCACTGAAGCCAAATTCTCTTGATTCAGGTCAGGGGATTTTCCCAGGAGACAATCACCTCACATAAAATTAACCTGTTATATTAACTAATGGTGTGTAAATAAAACCCATTCCAGTTACACTTAATCTGTATTCAAAGAACTGTTATTTCTAATAAAGACCTGAGTCAGAGGGAAGGCCACCTATGGCACTATGCCAAACTTCCAGCAAGATGCAATGCCCTTTGGTTAAATACCTTTGCAAACTCTTTTGTCACTGGTTCTGCTTTCAAACCTACTGAGGTGATAGTAATAACTAGAACTAAATGAAAAGAACATAAGCATTTCAACCAGGTACGTGTAACATCACAGTCTGCAGATGTGATGGTTCAGCAGTGCACTGACAGACCTGTGCTGAGATGAAATGAGCTGCCATCCAAGCAAAGGCCCAGGAGCAGCACTAGTACAGCTGAAGGGAAGAAAACCCCACATGTTAACATTCATTCTCAGGCTCCAAAGGATGGCACAGTTCACCTAGTCTGACATCTCAGAGAACACCACTGTGGCATTCAACTAACTAATTTTCAGGTAAAGGCTGACCTTCCAGGGAAAGTATCCTGCTCTGGGATGAGGCTTCCATGAAACAGCAAATCCTCTGTTCCCTTTGGTCAGCCCTTCAACGAGTTAAATCTCCTCACCTCTCCCTTAAAGCCTTCAGCCTGTTGTGACTTGAATTGCTCAGGAGTTTCACCTGCAGCTATAACAAGGCTTGCAGGGGCCTCTGACATGGCCAGAATTTCTGATAGGTGCCTGGCTGTTCTAGGATTTTTGTATTTTAATCAGATTTAGGGAGCCAAAGTGGGCTGAGTGTGCAGGAGCATGTGTCATTCATGTGCAATGCAGCATGCAATCCAGTCTTTTGCCTTCCCAGCTCCCAGGCATTCACATTCTGGCAACATCTCACTTTAAGTCCCCAAATACCCCCAGCCCAACAAAGAACAAATACCAGCTTCTCTGAAGCTACAGCAGAGAGAAAATGGCAGCTAAAAAAAACGTATAAGGCCAACTTCAAAGTTGTTGAATTTGGTGCTTGGGCTTTGAAAAACCTGTCATTTGGGAGGAAGGGTGGGAGGCTGCTCTTTCCCCCTCCTTTTCATTAAACAGCTTTTCAGAACTTGGGAGAGCTACAGCTCTCATTATGCATTCCTCCTTCTGGAAATAAATACTTGTGTGGGTTGTCACATTAGTCAGTGGATAGATGACAAAAACAAATTACAGCCTGGCACGGAGCCATGCATTGTGTGTGTGTGTATGTGTTGCAACAGAGTATCTGCTATTACGAAGGTGGTTGGTTCTGCATGTCAGAGGGTGAAGTCTTTTCCAGGAGCAGAAGTCCTATAATGAGGGATTTTTCCAAAGAAGAAGCAGAGAATCATGACTGTGTTTCATTCCTTTCCCCTCAAGGAGATATTACACAAACTCCCCATATGGCTCATTGCTACACAGAGAAATCCTACTCCTTCAATGCTTCTTCCAGCTCTCTGAAGTCAAAAACAAGCTAAGCAGTCCCACAGCTCACTTCAGCCTTTAAATAAGCTGGGGCTCTCCAGAGGGATGGGAACAAAAAATTTACTTGTTTTTTCAAGGTCCACAGATTTTGTCCCCTCTTTCTCTCTCACTGTACATGTTTCAAACAGTTTTGGTGCCAGTTATGGTGCCCAAATCAAATTCTTTTTCAAAAAATAACAAGATTTAAAAAACATGCCCAGTGTCCAACCCTCACTGTGAACAGTCCCAGTAAAGTCATTGTTCAAATATTTCTGAACAGTTCATTGAATGCTAATGAACAAAATCTAAAAACCAATAAACCCCAAAAAACTTTTTACATTTACATTAAGAATATTGACATTAAGATACAGCACATCAAAAATGTATTCAAATGCAGTATCCCCAACTAATCACAGAAACAACTTAAAAATATGGGACTTTATAAAAGCAATAAATTGTGGAGGTGCTTTTAATAATTGTGTAGGAGTGATGTGGTCAAACTTAAGAAATAATCACTAGAAATGCAATTATTTGCACAAAAATTAAGTGGAGAATTTATCCAATCACATGATTCCTACAGCTAGGGCTTTAAAAAGAAAGTTAAGCATTGTATGACACACAATGTCCCTGCTAGGGTTGGCAGTGCTCCATTTATGTGCTATAAACTCAAACTAGGCAATGAAAATAAATTTTCCAGCACCATTTTACCTTATGCTGCTGTTCAAAGCTCACATTTTGGTCCTTACTCATTCTTGGTGAGTCACAAGCTTTTCAAGCTCCTTACATTTGTGTATCAAACCAAGCCAGAACTTCAATTACTGTCAGCAGTGACAAGGCATCCACGTTCCTCTGAATCATCATTACCACACCCATGTTTGAAGAACTCTGCGCGAGGGATAAGGACTGGGTATAAATGTGAATATTCAGGTGAATCAAGCACACTGAAGCCAATTTTGCACCTCCTAAAGATCAATAGTCATCCACTACTTGTGATTTTAGAGACTACCTTGGCAATGTTTGTCAGCTCATGCCAAGGACACCATGTTCTGGATCCACGTTGATGGCATCTGAAATGCCAAAGTCCTAAGTGACTCTGGGCCCAAGTTTTCTTATAGTGCTTAATACAGATAATAATGTGTTAGTGCTGTTATAAAATACTTATATTATGTGATTAAAAAAACCCCCTCAGTTTAAACCACCTCTTTGCTATGAGACACCCACATGGCACTGCACCAGCAGCTCAGAGTAACACAGAGGTACAGTTATTTACTTGAGGGGGTTTTGCTTGTTTGTCTGAACAAAACTGCAACAATAAAAGAAAACATAGGCAGTAATGACCTTTTGTTTACAGAGATCTAATATTGCCAGATTTTGTGCTTTATAGGATTTTGCTAACTGCAGCAGAGCTCAGAAATAATACCCAACAGTTTTTAAAATTCCTCTCCAAGAAAACAATAACATCCACAGCTAACAACCACAACAGGGAACTTGGAGATATCAGATAGGAAAGTATCTGGTTTGTTCCTGTTTTTTCTTTTCTCTTTTCTTTTCTTTTCTTTTCTTTTCTTTTCTTTTCTTTTCTTTTCTTTTCTTCTCTGCCCATTGCTAACACAAGCATACCCAAACACATGTTTAATAAGTGCCCTTGATGGCATCCACGTAGCTCTTTCTGTCTTAATGACTGGTCTGTAATGAAATATTTGAAAGCACTGGGCTGCCTCACAATACACTTCGCACATAAATGCAAATCAATAAGAAATATGAACACTGTCTGTCAGACAGATTCGAGTCACATTAAAGTCTCCTGTATTTTGTTTTGTTTGGTTTTTTGCTGGGTTTTGTTGTTGTTGTTGTTTTTGGTTTTGTTTTTGTTTTTTTTTAATAGTTGTTAATGATGACTGCTTACAGCAGACTGGTAACGATTTTCAAGCTCTGTCTTTTCTCCTCACTATATCCATTTCAAAGGCTTTAGACTAAATTAATCTATCCTCTTAAATTATATGAGTATACTGGTGAATTTTAGCATTCAGTGCTGTCCTTTCAGGGGAATCTTTTTCTGTGTGCCTTTCAGCCACCAGGGACAATTGCTGGGACTGAAGTGCCCCTGTGCCACAGAATCAGTAAGGCTGGAAAAGACCTCTGGGAAGCCTGAGTCCAACTGTTAAGTTCTGAACATCAAATCAGATTTGGAGGTCTGGAATGCAGTGAATCAGACCAGATCTCCCACCACATCCTATCTGAAAAGGTATCTGGATGCTGGAATCAGGATGGAGGGGTGAAAGTCTCATGATATCCGGTTTAATAATACTTTGGGTTCTACATTTTTCCTTCTCAGCATTGCACTTATCAAAAACAGTATCAGCTGCTGAACTATAAAATCAGGGATAGTGTCTGCACTGCTTCTGTTGGGAACCCTCCAAGCACAGTTCTAAAGAAAACAGCTTCAGTGCTGAATAGTCACTCTCAGTGCACAAGACCAGGTTTATGAGAAGTGCTGAATCAGTTAATAAATAGCACAGGGAGTTTTTGTTTGAATGACAGGTTCTCTTTTCAGAAAAAAAAAAAAAAAAAAAAAAAAAAAAAAAACAAAAAAAAAAAAAAAAAAAAAAAAAAACCCCCCTGAACAAGAACAAAAAAAATAAAAACAGAGG
>VXBB01011150.1:145373-189981 GCA_013399915.1 Illadopsis cleaveri | reverse complement strand
AGCTGAAGAAAATTTAAAACACCAAAAGAGTCTGGCAGGAGACTGAACTGTTCTCCCAGCATGTGCTTTCTGAACTGAGGGTGTGAAAGTAGCTGTAAGCTGGCAAAAATTTTGAAGCCACTCTGCCTCTTCTGCAGCCTGCCTGGGGTCAGTGTTTTCTCTCCTACTTGACTGGTAGAAACTGAAGTGAAAAGCAGAGTGGGCTGTCCACATAGCACTTGAGAACAAATAAACAGAATGTCCTTACAGGAGTATAAATTTGGGGGATATCTCCCTCATTTAAATTAGGATTAAATGACATAGTGCAGGTGGAATGTGGTGATTTGGTAACTACACAGGAAATGGTAACATTTCCTGTACAACATCTACCTTTGAATATTCCATTTTTCCTCCTTTTTTTATTTTTTCCTTGTGAATGCAAGCAACATTCTACTTGCTCAAATGCTAACAAGAGTGTCAAGAAGCCAAAACCCCCTACTCCTGCACACATTTAAACAAATTGAATCACAGAAGACTGCAGTGTTTGACTTTTGCCGAATTGTGAGGTTGTAATAAATTAAAGCACTGAGTATATCTAATATCCTGCTGTAGGACTCTGCTCTGCTTCTGCTGAAGTCAGAATTCAATCAATAACTGCTATCAGATAGGAAACTTCCCCAGTTACATGCATTTTTTCTCCCATAGAATGATTCACATGATCATTCAATGGTCATCAGACCGGGCTCAGATATTCTGCACCATGGTGGTTAAAAATCTAACACTTCAGGGTCAGCCTTTTCTCCATGAATAATAAATAATACATAATAATAAATAAATAACTATATAATAAGTCTATAATAATAAATAAATAAATATGTAATAACAAATAAGTTTTTATTAGGTTTGAATGTTCTACATGAAACAACAAGTGAATATTTTCCCTAGAGTGTTGGCTAGTAGTTAAATACTCTCAAAATCATGTGGTTTGGGGCAATATTATCATTAAAAGCCATGAAGAGAGAGGTTGGCAGCATCTTCTGTGCTTATCTGATGCAGTCACATCAAACATTGGTACATACCTGTGAGGTTAAATGACTTCCAGAAGGCGAAGGAATAGAAATTCATGGAAAAGTGTGAAAAAGTTTGCATCATGTTTTTCATCACATCTCCCCTGGATACAAAAGACTTGTCTACACTCCTAACCACTCCAGTTATCTGGGACAACTTAAATTTGCATCCTTATTTTCTTATACAGGTGTACACAAGATGTAACAGACACCAATAATGAAATCAAGGATAACTACACATACATATATGAGGCCATACAAATTTTGATATACTTAGGTGTATGTATACATACATACATAAATGCCAAAATGAACCCCTTGACTGATGGATACTGTGATAGGGATTGGTTTTTTATTATTTTAAGTATTTTTTATTCTACTATATTACAAGCAATTTGTACAGTGGAGCTTGACATGATAAGTATCATTTCAGTAATTAGGTAATAACTGAACCAGTTCCTCAGCAAATGTCTCAGCTTGTCTTTGGCTGATTTTCTGATATTAATTTCTTACTCAAGCACTTTAAATAGCATTCATATGAAAGGAAACTGAAAGCAAACAAGAACTTGGTCTTCAAATAAAAACTTTTTTTTTCCTAGTTTGTTCTTCTGGAAGTACAATGTTTGGATCTGTGGAATAAACCAGTGAGACTCAGGGAAGAAAAGTTTCATATTTCTATGTATGTCTCCACTAGAAGATCATAAAAAAGTAGAGGATAAAAAAAGTCTTGACTTTGCTCTTTGCCAAGCTACCACTTTTCTAAAGGGCCCAACATATATGTTATTTCCAATTCAGATCTTCTGCAGTGTTTTGAAACTGGACTGCACACTTGAATCATAAGAATATTCCAATTCAGGAAAAAAACTGGCACAAAACCAGGAAATACAGTATATCATTATTCTTCCCAGTCTTCCTTTGGATACTACTGCTAATGTAAATAAAGGGATTGATTTTAAGGAATGACAGAATGTCCCTCTGCTCTTTTAAATCTCTCCTTGGCCATACATTCATGTAAATGTAGTGAGAAAGGGGAGGGAAAGGGGGAAAAGTAGCCTCCAAATGTTGTGCCAAGAAAAAATACCAAATTCACATGCAACAGTTTTGGAAAAGCAGCTGCAGTGTCAGGGCAGCCACACACAAGCCCTTTGCCTTCCTCCTTCAGCATTCATCCACTATTTTAAGCTTTACCCCAGGAGCTCATTTACGAGTCCACACTAAACTTTTGCTGAGCCATGAATCCAACAATATACCCAGTTTCAAACAGCTTTCACAGAAGTTACATCAGTAGCAGGAGTTGTGCATGAAGCCAACTCCCAGCCAAGTGGGACGAAACATTCTGGTTTTCTCAAAGCCTGTATTTTTAGAAAGAACAATGTGTTTTACTAAAAATCTGTAGTAAACTGAACATCAGCTTCATATTCATAGCTAACCAAGAAAAAAAAAAAAATCTTACAATATGAAACATAGTTAAAGATTACTTTTACAGTTTCAGTTCTCCTGAAAGAAACACCTTGGTTTTCCCTCTGCCAGATGAATTCATTGGACATTTTCTCCAGGGAGATGAGAGCTTTAGTGGGTGAGTCTTCCACTCTTTTCAAATACTACACAGAAATGTCATTGAGGAACTTTCCTGAAGTTTTATGAGAGGAAAAAAAAAAGAAAATCACACCACCATTCTAGAGGTACAAACAGAGAATTCAGTAATTGATATACTGATTAAAAGACTCCTTGTGGATTTTTTTTTTTTAAGCTCTAGACTTGAATCTGTTCTTTCCACTCTGGAGACCAACAAGATTTCCTGCATGGATTATTCACATTTATTGTTTCAGAAACATGCACCTAGTGAGTCTGTGTTTTTTGCAAATGATGCAATATAAAGACTTCACTTTTCAGCCTTATTTAGACAAAAATTAATGTAACTTCTAATTTTCTCATCTCATGCAGAATGTCACTTTGCTCTGGGCTCCAGGGCCCAGATTATACTCACACTAAAATCTCACTATCTGATCTCCCACTGGAGAAACCTGCACTAGAACTGGAAATTGTTTCACAATTTAAGTGTGCTGTGTTTCTTTAATGATACTATCAGAGACTATTTTAACACCCTCATTTTATGCCTTTTAGCATCACTTTGACACCAAGTAATCAAAAAAGTACATGAGCTGGGGACAATACTACATTAGTGGCAACTGATCCAAACCACAGAATGAAAAAAACCCCCTGCTGACTCTGGATCACAATTCACTCATGCATGCAAGGTAACAACAGATTGATTACTTTTTGGCCTCTTGGCACATTTACAGTTAAATTGCTTCATTTGTGATGGGATCAATATTTCTAATTATGTAAATTATAGCATTAAAAATATAATGATCTACAGTGGATGTGAAACAAGGATATAACCCAGTATTCTGGATCTATTCCAGTACACTTTTCAGCTCAAAATACATTATTTATGCAAATAAAGAAATAGCACAACAATGTTGGGTCCCAGGGACCTTGGGCAGTCATCTCCCTCCAGCTGAGAGGCAGGCTCAAATCCATTCTAGTATATCCAGACATTCCCAACAGGTGTAGTGCTGCTTTTTAATGCTCACCACCTTTTTCACCTCTGCTTCTGAACTGGTATCCCTGATTTCCCATGTTCTAGAAAGGCTGTTTTTTGAGGTGATCTTGTGCAGCAGTGTTTTGAATTGCTGTGACTTAAGAAGCCCTTGATTTCTAAATGCAAAAATGTACAGAATCATTTGCTGTGAGTGATGATGCAGGAGGTGGCTATGGAGAACTCCCAGCTCTGTCATGGGATTGCTGTGTCACACAGCACCTTGGTGTAGGTGCTGACAGTACCTTTTTATGTGTCTTCCAACCTCCAGGCAAGAAACACATCTTGATGGTTCCAGCCAAAGTGGTTTGACTGTAGGTGTTGTATGGCAAGGACTGAGAAAATCAGCTTGGCTGCACAGTATCTGCAGAGGATTGATTGAAGGAGTTGGTTCAGGAGCTGCCTATTTCTGTCTTGTCTTCCCAGAAAGAAAGCAAGCCAGTGTAAAAGCTGGAGTTCAGAAAATAAGCCTGAGAAGCACATGTAACATGAGCATACTGTGGAGCAAGGCCATGCCGCCAGAACCAGAGAAATTGCAGATGCAGGTGAAGAAAAAAAGCCATCAGAGAGCAAGCCACACTGAGGCACAGGGATTCCTTACTTGCTAAGTAACATCCAAGAGCAGAAGGAGAACTGAACCACGTGAAAAAAAATTTAAGTATTCATTATTTTGCCAAACCCAGTATATTTCTAAAGCTAGTTAAAAGATAAATGTTTTTGTGATCCTTAAAAAATTGATGTTTACTGTTTTTTACAATGACAAATTCCCTAAGAGAGATAAAGTAAACTAAGGGTTCAATGCCCACAACTCTCCTGGAGATAGGGATAGGAAATATATGCACTCAGCACTGAAGAAAATTAAAACATACTTATGTAATGGTAATGGAATTTACCAGTCTGCTGGGAAAAAATGGGTTTTAAACTGTAAAACTTCCTCTGCCCAGCCCAGTGCTTTTTCAATCCTGCAGCATTTTGATCATGGATTACAAGGATGGGCTGATTGTGGAAATGCACCCCCGTAAACCCAAAGCTGGTAGGTTCTGTGTCCCTTACAATTGTGGAGGAGAGCAGTTACACACTGGATTTAGTGTCACACCTACACCTGGCTCACTGATGCCTCACACTCCGTGTCTGCATTGCTAGAATTCAAAATGAAGATCCATCCAAGGGACTGATCCCAGATAGCCTGATGGGGAAACACTTGGCTTGGCATAATCATTTTCACAACATATAGATTAATCTGAGTACTTAAATTCTGCTTGCGAGCTCCTAACTAACATTACTCAACTGCAGAATTTCTAATTACAAGTATTACCATTTCTAATCTCCTAAAGCTCTGCCTGCTGTGTCTGCATCTGAGCCATCACATTAAAGGCCCTCTATTTTCTCACTGCATTCTTCTCAGGCCTTCAAATGTTAATAAACTAGAATAACAAAACAGGAGCATAACAGTAGGTCTGAGTAGGATGATAATATATTTCAAGTTAAATTTAAGGCTTTCTAGTAGTGGGGGACACCTGAGAATTGATTTGGGGCTCACATAGGCAGCTCTCTGAAAATCAGATCAGATTTTCTGATCACATGACAAAGAATCTGAGCTGGAGAGAAAGAGAGAAAGAGAAAGAGAGAGAGAGAAAGAAAGAAAGAAAGCAAAGAAGGAAAGAAAGAAAGGAAGAAAGGAAGAAAGGAAGAAAGGAAGAAAGGAAGAAAGGAAGAAAGGAAGAAAGGAAGAAAGGAAGAAAGGAAGAAAGGAAGAAAGGAAGAAAGGAAGAAAGGAAGAAAGGAAGAAAGGAAGAAAGGAAGAAAGGAAGAAAGGAAGAAAGGAAGAAAGGAAGAAAGGAAGAAAGGAAGAAAGGAAGAAAGGAAGAAAGGAAGAAAGGAAGAAAGGAAGAAAGGAAGAAAGGAAGAAAGGAAGAAAGGAAGAAAGGAAGAAAGGAAGAAAGGAAGAAAGGAAGAAAGAGGTGGAGATCACCAACAAATTTGGATTAAGCATAGAGAGTAGGGTGCCACTAAAATAAATAAGACACACTCCCTATCCTTGAACTCCCTGCTTTTTGCCAGCCTTTGGAGTGGTCTGCATACCACTCAAGAGATATTCACACCCCCTTTTTGGTGCTCCCAAACCCAACAGACAACAAAGTCATACGGAACAGAAAGCATAAAGTACTTTTGGAATTTGTGACAGCAAAGCCTTGCGGTATGAAAATGCAGTAAGGGAAATGCAATATAATTCTGGCACAAACTAATAGAGTTTAACTGCAGGGAGAATTTTAATATTATTACACAGTTAATCCATGGCTAAATTTGTCTTAGTGAATTGTTAATGTTCCTTCTAAAACAAACAGGCCAGGTAATTTTGCTCCTTTTTTTACCTTGGCAAGCTCCTTTCATTACATCTCCACATCTCTCTGAAAAAAATACACACCATGACTAGTTTTTAAAACTATAAAGCTAGAAACCTCTACAGTAGGGAAGAGGAACAGCAGAAAATTATACTTCACATGAGTAAAATACAGCCTGCCAAGAGGAAAAATGTTTTAATTTGTCAATGCTGGGTTGTGGATTTGGAGTGCCAACATTATTAAGGTCAGAATGCTGCAGTGAGTGGCAGGTGTAACATCTACTCAGTGCACACTCATGCATCTCACTGTATACAGCACTGATAAAAGGCAGCCTTGAGAGGGCACATAACAATGAGATCATCCTTCAAAGAGGAAAGGAGAGAACTTGTGAAAAGGAGCTGGCCAAGTCCTCCATTATCAACAAGAGAGAAATGTCTGGTCCTTTGATGACTGGCCTGCTTGAACTGGGAGGGAACTGAGAGCTTCTGCAGTGCCTCTGTGTTGCAGATGCCTTAGGAGCAATGCTGCCACTTCTACTCCACACCCACAGAACTCAAGGTAACCCAGCCACCTCCAGGAACAGGGAACACTGGATAAAAACATCCCTACTCTCTTGTCCTGACCCTGCCTCAGTCCTCACTGAAGTGGTTTCCAANTAGGAGCAATGCTGCCACTTCTACTCCACACCTGTAGAACTCAAGGTGACCCAGGGACAGGGAACACTGGATAAAAGCATCCCTACTCTCTTGTCCTGACCCTGCCTCAGTCCCCTGCCCCTGGAACTGCACATTCAGTCACTAAAGCAGCTTTACACAAGTTACCCCTGGGGTCTCATTCTTGACTAACCAGGGGTGCTGCCTGCAGGAACCACCTGTCTTGCAGCTGACAGCCCAAGAAAGAAAGCTCAGTCAAGAAGACTAGAAAAGTGACCTTTGGTGAAAGAGGAAAATCTAGGGGAAAACATCAGTCTGAGAAATTTCATTTGTCCTCATGCACCCTGTTAATATACAATTACTGAATGGGAGGGATAAGGTAAGACTGTTTTGACATGCTTTAATTGGGCATCTCTGTAATTAAATAAAGCTTTAGGTATTCTTTGTGTTGACCTTGGATTTCTCAGTTTTATTGGTCTTGTTTTCTAAAAGCAATATTGTGACTTCCAGATTACAATATTGTTACTTCAAGATTCAGCCACTTAACTATTCCCATCTGTAAAGAAATAACAGAGGGAGAAAAGTTACACTTCAAAATTCTTGATATAAATATGTCCAAATATGTCCAAATCCCATATTTCTTCTTTTATAAATAATAATACTAATAATAATGATGATGATGATGATGTCTACTGGTGTCCTTCCTGTCCCACATCCCATTTCTTTCCTCTGCCTGTAAGATCTAATATTTTCACAGTGCATAATATAACATATTACAGTTCATGCAAACAAAAGGAGCACAAAGAACACAAAGAAGAAGTACACAAAAGTTTTGAGTCATTATTCAAAAAAAAACCACTAACAAATCATCTTCCAAATGAGCTTGATTTTCACTGGCACTTTGGTTGCCTATTATGCCAGGTGGATTTTTGGGGTTTTGTCCTCCAGTTCTTACTAGGGAGTCACATGGACACTGCTGTTCAACATTTACACTGCATTGTCTTCCCCTGATATATTCCTCTTCCTTCTCTCCTTTCCCACTTCATGTCACTCTTTGTTCTGCCTGCGCCAAGGGGCCAGGCACACAAAAACCCAGTGGGACATGCCTGGAGGCAATAAGGATGGCAGTAAAGCAGCAGGGCTCTGTGTAGTAAAATCTATTGCAAAGTCTTCAGCTTACCCAGGTGACACTTGGATTGGCTCAGAGAATTCCTCTCTCATCCTTAAGAATTCTTACTGAAGACTGAGCCACCTGGCTCTCAGGAAGCTCCCAAAACTCACCCGTGGCAGCTTTGGACTGAAATTTGATGGAATTTGCTTTGATAATGAAAAGAGGCTTGAACTGCAATGTAACAGTCTTTTAATGGGGTTTGATCATTTACAGAGGGGTGTAAAGCAGCCCTTTGTGTAAAAGAAACATCTTTTCTAAGTGCCCAGTTTTAACTAACAGTGCCTGCAATACCACTACATGCTCTTAAAACCTTAAATCAAAGCAACAGAGCTTTTCCTGTTTGTGCAGTCCTCAAATTTTCCCATGCAAACTGTGAATATCAGGACTAAAAATTTGAGCATAGCAATGATATGACTTCCTCAGGCCTTCTGAGCCTTATGTCACCTCCCCCAGACCGCTCAGGTCATGCTGAAAGCCATTGACCCAGTTGTATTCTTTTCCATGGAGAAGTGGAAACACTGGTTACCATAAAGCACCAGTAATAAAGTGAGTCCTAACTATGCTCATTTTTTCCTGGAACTCCAAGGAATTCCCGAACCACTAATGAATTATATCACACCTCTGCCTTCATAAAGTACCCAGATATCACTATGATTGTTACTTCTGTAGATGACACAGAGAACTGGGCTTGGGAATATCAGCAGAGCTATGTCCGTCCCTGTGCTGCTTTCCCGGCTAGCTGTGCTTTGGGACGGTGCACAACGAATGTTCTGTGGGTTTGCTCTGATCTCAGCCTGGCAGCGTGGTCTGAGGCCTTGGAAGAATGAGCAGACTCCGGCGTGGGTTTAGCAGATGTTTATTCCTTGGGGTCCACTGCCAGAGCCAAAGGGAAGCAGGAGGGGAGGCAAGGGCAGGAGCAGGAGGGGCAGCAGGCGAAGCAAGAGCCAAGAGGGCGACTGGGCCTTTGTTCTCCCCTTAAGTATCCCTCGGGAGTACCCTGAGCAGAGGGGGGGGGCTGTAGACTTGGGTGCTTAACAGGACAACGGGTGTGAGTGGGCACCTGAGCATCTGGGCAAATAGGTGAACATCACCTTTCAGACCTATCAGGGTGATTGGCAAGGCAGGGATTTCAGGGAAAACCACTGGGGAGTGGGATAGGGGGGTAGGGGGGAATATACCATTACAGACAAATAAACAAGAAACATATACAAAATTGAAAAACCCTAATCATGGGCTGCAACACAGAGACAATGCATAGGCTAAGGTGTATGTCCTTGACAAAATGTGTCCTGAATAGCCACTGTGATCAAGCAGGATTTGGCACTGTGGAGCCATACATGTGTTTTCCAACCTAGTAGAAAAAGTTGGTGTCAGAGGCAGGAACTGAGCCAAGACTACTGAGAAGATAATTTATATGAAATACGCTATAGAGAATGGATCTGGAAAACCCATATCCAGCAGAAAACACTATTGAACTTAGGATAATTTCAAAAGACTGTTTCACTCAAAGACTCTGATTTGGGAATCACAAAACTCTTCAAGATAAGTGAATGGCTGGAGCTGGGTCAGGGGAGGTTTAGGCTGGATATCAGGAAAGGTTCTTCCCCCAGAGGGTGTCGGGCACTGAACAGGCTCCCCAGGGAATGGTTACAACCCCAAGGCTGCCAGAGCTCCAGGAGAGTTTGGACAAAGCTCTCAGGCACATGGTGGGGTTGTTGGGGTGCCCTGGGCTGGGCCAGGAACTGGACTCAATGGTTTTGATGGGTCACTTCCAGCTCAGGATATTCTGCGATTCTATAATTTTAATAAATCTCAGGTGGGATAAATTCTGCCGATGTATCTTAACTAAGGCAAAAGGATCAGAAGAAGTAAACTGAAATTCACTCCAACTTCTTTTCTACACACTTTACAATTATTTATATATTGTCCTGAAAGGATCTTTAAATATCTGTGCTTTCCTTGCCTTAAGTCAGGAAGGCAAATGAGTGAAAGCTGATTTTGCTACTGTTATGCCAAATCAGGAATTATTTGGTACTCTAGTTGGAGATACAAGTGTGTGAATTACAACAGCCACATTCTCATTCACATGCATAACAACACAGTTCCTATTAACATCACTGGAAAGACAAATGAGCTTGGAAAAGGAGCGTTTTCTTCAGCCAAAATAAGATCATGTAAACCTACTGCCCATAATGGCTATAAGCAAAGCAACACCAGTGGAGGATATTTTATTTTAGATGTTCAAAATGACAGCTAAAACAATACCTGCACAGCCATTTTAAAAAGTAAAATATCTTACATGATTTAAAGCTGTTTTTTCTACTTGCTCCTTGCTGCCTAAAAAGTGTAGCTACATTGCCCTGACTGTCTTTGAGAAGCTCCTTGGCTACACTCACATCTTCATGTTTGGAGCTAAAGACACGGCAGCACTCACTGACCCCTCTGATTCCCACTGTTGGACTTACAAAACTTACCCATGTTAATTTCTGCTGGTTAAATTGGAATATTTAAAAAAACCTGAGCTAGCAGCTGTAAAGCCTGTGCGCTGAGGAGGGGGAGGAGAGGCAGCTGGCATTTATTATGAGGCATTCAAAAACCTGACAGATAATGCACTTGCCTAAGACACTGTGAACTACAGGCCTTCAGAAGAAATTGTAATAGCTGGTGAGATTTGGGGTTGCTTGTACATTATATTCTCTGCTTTCCAGGGAGATGGATGCAGCATTTGATATATCCTCTTCGTGCAATATGAATTCAGATGGTGGCTGACAGGGTAGATTTAGAAGTAAGATTTATCTCAAAGTATGTTTCCATGTTTACACACTCAGCATCATTTTTCATATCCACCTTTAACCATTATTCCTCTTCGGCAGTAGAAGTCGGGTTCTTAATTATATGAAATTTTTCATTGTAATGAAAGGAAACATAAAGATCCTTGTGAACACACTCACATTTATAACTTATTTACAATGTGTTTTCAGAGTTCAAATAATTCATGGTGCTAACAGTGGAAGACTCCACACACTAGCTCTAGTATTAATCCTTTGAAAAATTATTAGCCAAACTAGGAATTTTATTAGTCAGCTTTTCATGTTGGATGTGTTCTGCTGGGATTTCACTATATCAATGCTTACTTCATGTTCTGACAATTTTTCTAACTAGCCTAAGATATTATTGTATTAGATGATGATTTACTCATTCTATTAAGCCTTGACATTAAATACATTTAATGCTAAATTAGTTCTGTCTTAAAAAGACTTTCCTCCCGACAGAGAAAAAAAATCCTGTTCCAATTAAGAGACAAAAGATCTGAAGGAGAATATAGGTGTTAATTGTCCACCTTTTTCATGAAAGGAACACTTTATTTTTTTAATATGATGACAAGCTGCTTTTGAGGAAAAACCTCACAACAGAATCTATGGATCTGTAAGTTTTCCAGCCAAAGTGCATAATGATGCAGGAAAGTCTAAGTGCCTCTTTTGGGTTTTGTTTCTAATGTAAAAAGGACCAGTTGTGCTGTTAGCAAGGCCATAAGAAGTTAGAAGTCAAACTCTTAACAAATCCTGGGGAAGCCCATCAGGTCCATATCTGCACTGGACTCAAGGCTGTGCTATAAAACCTGTTTTTTTTCCCTAGTAAGCCTTGCTCAAGTATCACAATAAACTGAAGCCCTAACACACAGGAAGTGAGGTAAAGCTCAGCTGTGGTATCAATGATAGGCAGGATTTTGTATACATTCTCAAAGACAAGGGCTTTAGCAAACATGGATCTAATGAAAACACTATTTCCAAACACTCAACTCTTTTTTAAATTAAAAACTCCTGACTGCCATTGAGAACTTGCCTTGGTCTGAATGACTGGATCCATAAAAGTTGATCATACCATCACAGCCAGGTTCACTTGTGCTATAACTAAATACATGCTCCATAATGAAATCAGTAAAAACCACAGTTATTTCTGACTTGTTTTCCTAAGTGTTAGAAATAAGTGGCTACTTCAATTGCATTAATTGCTACACTTTCATGAGGAAAGTATTACTGGCTTCTTATTTCAGACTACTGGCATGTAGATTCACATTTCTTCTTATCAAATAAAATAAGGGTCAATAACTGTTTTAATCTAAAAAAACCAAAGAATGCTGTGAAGTGTCTGGCAAGGTATTCATCTTCTTACGAAATTAAGGTTTGGAAAGGAGGCTTTCATATCCTGCTGTATAATTTCTACTTTTGAGTGATGGCTCCCCAACAATAGATATCTGACCCTGCTCTTCATTGGCTGATGATGTAAAACATTGCTGCCAGACTGCTTGCATAATGAGATTTTATTTGGACACTGAATTTCTGAAGACCCAAGGACTCACTTCCCCTTCAGCATATTTTGGCATGAACCCCTCAAAATCAAGCACAAGAAACACAGATCTCTTGCACTTGTTCTTTGTATCCTCAGATGGGATAGACATACCTGTAGCATGACAAAGTAAGGGTATAAGATCTGACTTGTATGAAGTCAGACATACTATCAGAGAACAGAATCACATGATCAGCATTTAAGGATACTTAAAGAGCCCCTTGCTATTGCCCTCAACTTGAATAAATCAGTACAATTCCACTGATACACTAATTTACACCAATCAATGCCCTGTTTATTCTCTTTTGATCAATTATGTCACAGAAACTTCTCACCTACAGTTCTTGCCTCTGATCCTGGTTTATCCTCACAACCATGAACATTTGATAATGCATGCTGACTAGATCAACAGATACTTTCAGCAGTTTATGATGAATGTTAGTCTGGTCTACACATGCAGAAATGACACCTATTTAACTAAACTGGTTTCTAATTCAATTTAGTTAAATTGGAGCAGCTTCCAAGCAAGAACATGTAGATTGGTTTAAGAATAGGTAATATCCTGTTAGCTTCATTCATTTAGAGAATGTCTGCACAACAGGATTGCAATGAGTTTATTAAATTGATTTAGAAGCCAATTTATTTCAACCAGTATTATTTGTGTGTAGGCCAGGCTGCAGAGACAAATGCAAACTGCAAATTGCAACACTAATTGTTGGTATTACTGCTCCCAGAAAGTAAAGAAGTAATTGGTTTGAATAAAGTTTTCATTTGTTAATGAACAGCACACATGCAACAATAAAGCTAACAAACAGTGTTTTGTTTACATGATAGTTTTCCCCAGGCAGCTGTTATGCCATTAGTGATGAAATGTCATTGTTGCATTACAGTCATAGTGTGAAAACGTTAAAATGTAAATATATTTAAACATCTTGGGGATATTGTGATTATTGCTAATTTTTATTGCTCATTGCAACACGGATGGAAACAAAAACCTTCACTTTCCATTTGCAACCCTTTTTACCCCCCTTTCTTTCATTTTAGGTTTTTAGGTGCCTGAAGAAATTAATGTTTACTTATGTCTATAGGCATACTAAGAAATTAGCCCTTTATTTTCAATATAAAACCTACAGATTGGTAAATTCTGTGGCGGTAAAAGATTGAGATGACTCCCCTTCCATCCTAATCATTCACAACCAGCTAAAGGCATCTCAGTAGTGGCTGAAGATGTGTGTAAACTGAATGATATTCAAAAGTTTTCAGTGCTAATTCCCAGGCAAAAGGCAGAACTCAAGTTTCCTGACATGGAGGCAGTCCCCTTAGTAAGAGTGACCTGAGTTTGAAGAGAGGGAAAATGCTTTTTGATCTGGAGGATATCAGAAAACAGCCAGATTAGAAAGCCTTTTTCTTTTCTTTTCTTTTCTTTTGGTCACTGGGATGTAATCATGATGTCATCCATGAGTAAAAAGACATTTCTGTGAAACACTGCTCCACCGTCCCCAGGCCTTCAAATAATTTCTTCGAGGAAATTGGAAGTGGTTGCTGAAAAACTAATTTTGTACCTCTTTCTCCATAACATACAGGAAGTCACTGAACAGTGATAATCAGAGGCCACTGAAGTGTAAATGTCACCTGAACAGCCTGGGCAGATGGGTCTTTTCATGGACAGATTAGGTCTTTGTCCTGGGGAGGGAGGTAGACAGGAGTTGTGAGCACACACAATGTCTCTGGGTTCAGAGAGAGAAGTGGGTCTTGCTCCTTGCTCAAGGTTCTCACCTCTCTTGTGGGAACATTTTTAGACTGCCATATTCAGAAAATGCAAGGCTTTCTCCACAATCTCTAGGACAGTCTTAGAGATGAACAGCTTTTCCCATCAGTCACAACATTCCCTCCCTCCCACCTTTCCTTTCCTTTCCTTTCCTTTCCTTTCCTTTCCTTTCCTTTCCTTTCCTTTCCTTTCTCCTCTCAGGCACTGTATCTTTCCCAAGATTCCTTCCAGTGCAAGACGAGTCCCAAGGCTGTTTCCTCCATCCCCCACACCTCTCAGCTCTAATCTCAGGAGGTGCAGGATTTGTGGCTGCCATGTGTCTCAAATCCTTAACACACTCTGCTGTCTTGCTGCTTTTCAAGGATCTGATTAATTACTTAAAGATCACAAAGCACATTGAGGATGAAAGTTACCATGAGGATGAAAGTTACTTACCATGGTAAGTACCATGGTTATTTGCTTCTCTGGCTTTCCTCTCGTTGTGCTAACAGACAGAAATTGGTGGCCACCTGAATTTTGATCTATGAACAAAAAATTGCATTTGGCCTGTGGAATTCAGGAGAATGAGATACACACATAGTGTACTGTCACACTAAGGAGGAGGTTCACATTTAATTTCTGTCATCATATTCTCATGTGGTGGCCAAGGCTATTTCCAGATAGGCATAACATTTCAGTGACATGAATTTGACAACAAAACACTGCTGCTGGGTTTACAACTGTTGCTTTCGCACTTGACTGAGGACAAGAATTAATTCCATGCTCTTGAGGGGCTGATCAAGGGGAACACACAGGTCCCCACCAGCACACAAAGGCAAGTCTTGGTCCAAATAGCCTTCAAAGCAAGTGAAACAATCTGAAAGACTTAGGGATGAGTTAGGGAGGTACAACACAGATATACTATCACCAAGAACAAGGAAGACACAAAACAGTGTGAAAAACAAAGGAAGAACTTTTCAGAGAACTTAGAGAAACTCTCACTTCTCCATGAACACCTTGTCCTAGGAAGGGCAGTAGAAAGGATTAAAAAGATTCCTACCCAAAAATGCAGTGTCATCATCAGAAAAAGACAATGTAGTTCATTTGTGCTGCTTAATTTTTGTTCCCTTGAAGACCAGCCTGCAATCCATATGTGAAACACCAAAGCCATAGAAACTTCTCCATGATTGCCATGATGACTTTAACTTACTTGGGAATTACACTAAGTTTACATTTCTTTTCACAGCATTTAATACACAGAATATGTAATTTGCTTCTTCTAAGAAATATCCTTTCTCTAAATTTCAGTCTTACTCCAAGGCTTTCCAAACATAGGATTAAAGAGATATTACTTCTTGCAAAATAAACGCTTACTTTGAGAGTTTATAAATGAGAATTTCCTTAAACAAACTCGGCTTTGAGCTTCCCAGGTAGTCTGGCAAATTTTCCTGATGGCTACTGAATGAGTGGGAAAATGTCAACTTTCAATAAAAGAAAAAGAAAACAATAACAAGTGGATCCTAAATACACAGCAGACTGCAACACAGGTGCCAACATTAGCAATAAGTGAATGAACTACTGTTTTCACATTTCAAGGTACTGTCTGCTACAGTTTTACTGCAAGTGTAAGATGTGATTAGCAGGTAGGGCTGCTTTTGCTGAGTTGAATTATTAGAAGAACCTGGTGGATACACAAGTGAGTTTGGTATTACTGCACATGCAATGCACACTCAGCTTGCTTAGAGCCCAAAGCCTCACCTGTTCGAGCCATAAATCATTCCCCTGGCACTATAGTTAGACCCAGGGCTGTGAAAATATACACAGCCAGTCCTTGATTACCTCTAAGATGTTTCACAATTTAAGTTCAGCAAGAGTTTCAGTCACTAGTGTTCCAGAATAAGCTCTTCTGAATCAGATGGAAAGCCATGTTCCAAATGTATCTCTAAAGAACCCAGTTACAGCTCCTGCTGCAGGAGAGTTGACATTTTGCACCATTAAACACATTTGTCTTTTAAGAAGTTCCAGGCAACACAGATGAAATTCAGAGTTCTCTCTGCATGAGGGCAAGGAGGATGCAGGCATTTAGGGGACTTTCTGCTTGATTATGAGCACAGTGCAGTTCCTAAATGGCAAGTGCTTGTGGATTTGTCGTGTGGAGTTGCGTCTGTCCTTGGTAATTGGGAGCAGAAGTCCATCTGCCAGGATGTGTTAGGTGAATCTTTTTGCAGGCTGCCATTTTGTGAGCAAGGACATTCACAGCCCCCTCACTGACCCCTCCCTAAAACCATCTGTAGAACCTTCCAGCTGTTCTTTTCTCTGACTCATCCTCCAGTTATCCTTAAGGAGAGGGCAAAAGGAAGGAGAAAATCCCTGTACATACCCACACGGATATGTATGCATGTGCAGCCACGAGGAAGATGAAGGGGTCAGGAAGGCATCCCCTTAACAAAGCAGCCTGGCCTTGTTCTGGTGAAGAAATGCCCAGGCAGCAAATTCCCACCCACCACTGTTGTTTTCAGCTTTCTTTATTTTGAGTGTTTGGAATCTTACAAGTAGATTCTCATACAGCCTCAACATAAACAATGTATATTTTTAGATTGTTTTTCATATTTCTCCTCTGGGAGGAGAATGTGATTGATAGTGGTATTCACCATCCAGGTCAAAGAAGTGGCAACCTGAGTGACCAATCTCTTAACCTCTGTACAAACTATATATATAGAGTGGGATGAGGAAGAATTTAAAATAAAGTATGATTAGCTTTCCCTTCACCTGCTGCTGCCTGCCTCGTTCCTTCTGCAAGTGTCTGAACGCATCACACCACTGCTGCAGCAGCCACACAACCAGCAGTCTGCCTTTTCCCCCTTATGCTTCCCTTTCCTCTTCACTCCTTTTAGAGCTGTCCAGCTTGAGAATTCATCCTCTGAGCTGAAGAAGGATAAAATGCATGAAGGGAAGTAAAAGACAAAAAATATCAGTGAACAGCTTTCTAAGAATGTATTGCTGCAAAATTCTGCTCTTAATTACATTAATATTAAAGGACACAATGGAAGATTCTAAAAGAACAATTCTTTCTGAACACTTCCATAAAAGAGTATGGCTTTCCTTTTCCTTTTCAGAGTGATCTTTATTAACTTTTTAAACATCTTAATAGTTTCTAATGTTTTATCTAAGAGGAATCTTACAGTGGAGAAAAACTGTTGGGCTGGATTTTCCTTGAGTAATTCTCAATGGAAATTCTCATTAGAGATCTGACCTTACATTTAAAGAACTGCAAGGGGAAAAAAAGCAGAATAAATTAGTCACATTATTTTTCCTCCAGCATATTTTGAAAATTAGCAAGTGGAGAATGAAGGAGATGGGGGCTCATCCTGCAGCCCTTCCACACAATAGCTGTTGCAGTAATGACTCTGGCAATGCAGACAGGGAGAACAGGATCAGACCCTTAAGCATAAGATAAACATTAGCCAGGCCTGTGCAGGCACAGATCAAGCCTTTTGCTGTTGTATCCTGAGCACTCATTGGCCAGTCAATGGGAACAACTGAGGCATTTTACGGATACTGGATTGAAATGATCAGTGCTTTATGGCACATGGATTACCTTAGCAGCTGGCAGCCCTCCCAAAGCACAGGGCACTGGCTCCCACCCCAAACACACGAGCTCCATGCCTACACAGTGATAGTGATTTGAATTGTGTGTCCTAGCATCTTACTCCAGAGTAACAGGGCTGAGAAGCCAGTCCTGAATATCTAATCCACAAGCAACTGTACTTCAAGTATCTCTTTATTTGCATTTCTATCCTGAGGCATCATTTATCATGAGAGGTATTCAGTACACATGATTTTAGAGTTATATGCACCCAATATTCCAGTACCTACCTCTCAAACCATGACTAAGATTTTGATCTGAGCCTCATGACTCAGTTGTGCTATCTGCTCCCTCCTGGCTCACATGTATGGAAACACCTTCTATCCTTCAAAAATCATCAGTTTTGTGACCTCCAACTGTCATTTCATTCTCACTACTATTACACAGATAGAATACAACTTCATGCCAAAAAAACCACAAAAAAACCATCCCAATCAAAGAACAAAAAAGTTTGCAACAGTCATACACATCAAACAAAATACCCTGTGTGAGGATGATAAAAGAAAGATTAATCTAAAGTCATCATTTCAGAATTTCAGTCTGATTCCAGCTATCTACTATCAAGGAAAGAAGACTGACAACAACTGCAATCAAATATTGTAATTATCTATTTTTCCTTCCTCTCTCTGGTGAACCTGTTTTATATTTTCTTTCTTGACACTAGCAGTTTTATTCACAATTCTGAAGAAACATTTATTTGTTGTCTGAGATCATATCTGACCAATTATCAAAATGCAAATAATTGTTACAGAATTAAAAAAAAAATCTATTCCCTCTGAGAAACAGGAAGACAAGACTTCAGATGATATTAATCAGTGTAATTCCACTCACAGACTTCAGATGATATTAATTAGTGTAATTCCACTCACTCAAAAAGAATTGCGTAATTTACACCAAATCAGGATGTGGTTCACTATTTTAAATTAGGATTCTGGTTTATTTAATAACTTATTGCAGTCTATCCTTATTTTTTTCTATTTACAGATAGGCATGTTTCCTAAAACCAGCTTCAACTGTTACAGTTAAAATCTTAAAATCTGCTTAGGTCCAAACTTAATACTTCCTGCCAGGAATGTCTGAAAGGAGTCTGAATATTCATCTTCTTGAATAGGTGTCCTGGGAATATATCAGTGTTTTTCCTGAAAAGGATGCTTGCTGTGGAATTTGCTAACGATCTTTGGCATTTTCACCATTTCACTGAAAGCATCATTTTTAAGGAGTGTCTTATTATACCCCAGCTTTAAAATGCTTGCAAAGGACCAAGAGCCAGTTCTACTTTTACCCCAAAGACAAATGGTTTTCTCTTCATTCTTTATCATCAATAAAGGTAGGATTTGTAAAAGAGCTGTTTAAAGGAGGACTATCAATATGAAGCCTTCCATTTGTTGGCTGTGTATCCTCAGCTTTTTCAAAAGCTGGCTATAGGTTCTGCTTCTCCTCTCACAGATTGTTTTATATATTTAGTCCTATGCTGTCTGGTCTTGGCTGCCATTCAGAATCACAGAGCTGATTATGTTGGAAAAGACCTCTAAGATCATGGAGTCCAACTGTTTACCAAACACTGCCATGTTCACCACTAAACCATGTCCCCAAGTGCCACATGCACAGTTACATGTACCTACTGGGTTGGTGGCCCCACCACTGCCCTGGGCAGCCTGTTCAATGCTTGACAAGGTTTTCCATGAAGAAATCTCTCCTAATATCCAACCTAAGCTTCCTCTGGCACAGCTTGAGGCTGTTTCCTCTTGTCCTGTCCCTTGCTCCCTGGGAGCAGAGGCCAACCCTCCCTGGCTGCCCCCTCCTGTCAGAGAGTTTTGGAGAGCCAGAAGGTCCCTCCTGAGCCTCCTTTTCTCCAGGCTGAGCCCCCTCAGCTGTTCCCCACATTATTTGCTTTCTAGACCTTTCCCCAGCATCATTGCCTTTCTCTGGACATGCTCCAGCCCCTGAGTGTGTCCTTCTTGTGATGGGAGGCCCAGAACTGGACACAGGATTGGAGGTGCCTCAGCAGTGCCAGCACAGGAACAGTCACTGCCCTGGTCCTGTGGCCACACCATGGCTGGCACAGCCCAGGTGCCATTGGCCTCCTGCCCACCTGGGCTCACATCCAGCTGCTGTCACCAGCACCTCCAGGGCCTTTCCCAGATTTCCAGCTGCTCATCCTTCAGCAGGGGTTTGGTGTGACCCAAGGGCAGGACCTGACACTTGGCCTTGTTGAACCCCAGACTACTGGCCTCAGCCCATCCATCCAGCCTGTCCAGATCCCTCTGCAGAGCCTTTCTGCCCTCCAGCAGATCAACACTTGTACCATTCCAGAGTTCCTCTCAAACATGCAGAAAATCTCATCTCCTACAAAGTCATACTTCTAAAAAGTCACACGACAGAAAAGAATCTGAAGTTCGAAGATTTCATGGTCAGCATGGATTGTTTATTCTCACCTACCATCTGAGCAAACATCAGTCCCACTAAAGAATTCCTATATCTGCAAAATAACTTCTGATTGGGGTCTAGCTCTAACTCCCAAGCAACTGGCCCAAAATCATGATTCTCTGGTTGCACCAGCAACCCACAGCTGCTCTGGAAATTATACTTCTGAAATGTGTTCTCAGCTTGAAAACAACAAGAAGTTTTTTATCTGCTGAAGACCCAAAATGTTTAGGTCTCCTCATGGTAGACAATAAGGTATGGGCAGCACTGTCAAGCAAAATGATTTTTAGGAAGATGTTCAGTCTCTAAGGCAATGTTCAGAAATGTATCCACCTTATCCTGCAGTCAGGGCTGAAAGAGAGAGACTTTGCTCCCTGAAGAGCAGGACCCAGTTTTGGCTTATTTGGCTATTGATGCACTCTGAACTGAGGTTCTCTCACCCTGCCAGAAATTCTCCTGCTTCTCAGCTGTGGCCATTTGAAACTAGCTGCACCCAAGGATTGAACTGTTTGTCATCACCTTCCACATATTTCACCACAATCCACGTATTTCAGACTAATGACAAAACTCAGCAGTCTTACTTCATGCAAATTAAGACAGTAAAAGTATTTCATTGTGTTCTAATTGTATGGTAAGTTCATATTTTTAGTGGGGTTTTTTCCACATTCACTTCCATTTCCTTTTAGCTGATCTAATTTATTAATTTATCAGCTGTCTTGAAACATAATGCAGCCACAGTGAATTTCATTTAATGAAATTAAAACCCCTGAAGGTTTTCTGGAGGGAATGTTTCTCAAATGGAGTAGATCTTCCCTCTGGGAATTGCTGAACAATTTGGACCAATGTAATCCAGAGAAGACCAGTCTCACTGATGGGTAATTTTGTTTGTAAATACTTTTCCCATACAGAAGCTCTTTTCTGGGCAAGACAAAATTCTAAAATCTTTACTCAGTCATTGAGTAAATCTTTTACTCAACTTGTTCCCCAAAGTCCTCAATCTGTTGTTGCCTTCTCAATTTGTACTCAAACAGATTCTCAAGGATTTCAAAGGCATTTCAGATAAATAAGGAAAGAGTGAAATTCAGCATGTGCAGGAGGCCAGCACTAAACCTGATTCACTATGTCAGTCCACTTCCAGTTCTCAAATTCTATCTCAAATTGAAACTGAGTGGTGGATTTGAGGCCTGTATTAAAGACATATGAAACAAATATCATTAGGTTAACTTAACTGAGGGACCATGAATCAAATCAACCCTGCTTTCATTAAAATGGGGACTTTTTTTAATCCAAGATCACAAATGGACCAATAAAAACAAATCTCTTGTACCAACGTGCAGAAATCTACACTTCCAAAGCTTTTAAATTTGCTGCTCCAAATCAGGGCCTGCACAGTCCTTCCTTACACTACAAAGAGAGATTTGACAGGGTCACACTTTATTTCTTGTCAGGCAGTAGCTGAATTGCTTTAACAGTAGATTTTTTCATTCCCAGGCATCACTAAGTCTCAGAATGGCTGCTTTTGAAATTGCTTTACATTGTTTCATGGGTATTACCTGTCCTAGACACGGAAGGCATATTCTAGATTACCACAGGTATAATTAGCATATTCTTTTTTAGCCACTCAATTTTCAAGCTACCATTTTCTCTACAGAAGCTGAATTATCATGTTGAAAAAAATCTAAATTGTAGCATTGTGGTTAAACTCAAAAATTTCAACACGCAGAAGATTCACTTAGAGCTGCTGAATATGGGGTAGGGGGACACTCTGATCCATATTTCATAGATGCACGAAGTAATTATTTACTTGTTATACTTGTGAGACTTTCTGTCTTTCTATTTTACTCCTGCAGTTGTCACTAAGTTCCATTTAAATTGAAGCTGTCATTTCTAATGCCTACCTTTGCAAACATAATTAATTTAATTAGCAAATTATCTACCGGGGCTTTTCAAACTTTTTTTCTCTCTAGGCTTATTAAACATTTGCCAGGAGCAGCTTTACAGAAAGCACATCACATGCATGTCAGTTATTTGAAGATCTCAGATTCACATTCCTTATTTCACAACCCACCTGGGTGAGCAAAGCCAGGGAAAGCAGAAGTACAAACTTCATTTGGCATAGACTGGGATGGAGTTCCCACACTGGATATTTCAGTGCACGCAATGGAATATGCAAAACTTTACAGCATGGTACCTCCACGATGAACATATTAGTTTAATTGACATAAGGAGATAATGTTAAACATTTCACAGTTTTAACTAGCAGCATGTCACAGAATCATATAATCACAGAACTACATGTGTTGGAAAAGACCTCCAAGATCACTGAGTCCAGCCTGTGACCAATCCCCACCTTGTCACCCAGACCAGAGCACGAGTGCCACATTCAGCCATTCCCTGGACACCTCCCGGGATGGGGACTTCACCATCTCCCTGGGCAGCTCCTGGCAATGCCCAACAAGTCTTTTCATGAAGAAATTCCTCCTGATGTCCAACGTGAACATCCCCTGGCACAGCTTGAGGCCATTTCCTCTCATCCTGTCCCTTGTCCCTTGTTCCCCCTGGGCAGAGCCTGACCCCTGCCTGGCAGGGAGTTGTGCAGAGCCAGAAGGTCCCCCTTGAACCTCTTTTCTCCAGGCTGAGCCTGATACTNCAGCCTGTGACCAATCCCCACCTTGTCACCCAGACCAGAGCACGAGTGCCACATTCAGCCATTCCCTGGACACCTCCAGGGATGGGGACTTCACCATCTCCCTGGGCAGCTCCTGGCAATGCCCAACAAGTCTTTTCATGAAGAAATTCCTCCTGATGTCCAACTTGAACATCCCCTGGCACAGCTTGAGGCCATTTCCTCTCATCCTGTCCCTTGGTTCCTTGTTCCCCCTGAGCAGAGCCTGACCCCTGCCTGGCAGGGAGTTGTGCAGAGCCAGAAGGTCCCCCTTGAACCTCTTTTCTCCAGGCTGAGCCTGATACTCCACCCAGCTCCCTCAGCTGCTCCTGGTGTTCCAGACCCTTCCCCAGCTCCATTCCCTTCTCTGGAAACTCTCCAGGTCCTGAACACAGCATTTGCAGTGTGGCTTCACCAGTGCCCAGCACAGGTGAACAGTCACTGCTTGCTACTTCCTCCACCATCTAAAGTGTAAATTTCAAGCTAGAGAGAATGTGGAGGGACTGAATTTGAGGTTCTTAACATTGCATAAACCAGGCACATTTCTCCTGAAGTTGCTGCCAGGGTGGTACATGAAGGACTATACCTAGAATAGGGGCCACAGTTACAAAATCCTTCCCAAAGCCATCCTGAAGCCCAGACTCAGTGCCACTGGAAAGAGCAAAATTGGAAGCTCATATGCAGAACGTGACCTCTGGAGAAAGGTGTCAACACAGCACCAGACCTGCCTGGCCTGAGCTTTGTGTCTCTGAGACAGCTTTGGATCTCTGCAAGGTAGAACTCCCTGTTTAGGAGCCACCATAAGCACAAGATCAAGATAACTGCTTTGATTGCAGCAACCTACTTGTGCCTACTCCAGCCACTTGAGGACATGCTGGTGCCAGTGGGCACCTCGCTGTCTGCCACCAGCAAACTGTACAAACCAGCCTTCTGTGCTGCAGTGGGGCTGCAGGAACCTCCTTGTCTCTGACAGAGGCTGGGATGGCAGGAGGGAGCAGCTGCAGTCAGATAGCAAACCCCAACACAGAATTTGTTTTCACCTCTCTCACCCACATTGTGTCCTACCCTCAAAAGAGTAAAGTAGAGAACTATTCATATCAGATCACTTTGTTAGATACATGAATAGAAGATGAAAGATCAGTCTGCAGCTGATATTCCTTTGCAAAAACAAACCAGAACTAAAGGTAGGAGCTGGGGCTAGTGGCAACCAAGTTTAACTCAGTGCTGACTCCAAGGAATACCAGTGTCACTGTTCACTCAAAAGCCAGCTGCCTTTTATTTTCACTGTCATTTCTCATGGATTGAGAGCACATAGCAAAAATACTACAGACCTAATGGCTTAGCCTTAAAACCCTCTGGATGGTGTATAGAAACTCAGATTGCCTGTAATTACATTCAAGGCCAGACCATGGGTTGTTTAGCACAGGGACCTCACTTATTGTATTAAATTCATCCCAATCTTTTCTGTGTAGCTGAGGATTGGACTGCTACAGAAGCATGCAAAGAGACATCAGGAGTTGACAACCTAGAACTGAAAATCTTACTTGCAGGAGAAAACAATTAAATACTGCAACCAAGTTCAAAACCCAGAAGGCATAAAATGATTCTGTTTGCCTTTAAACAGTTTTTTCTGTGCTTGCCTGTACATGACAGATGCTTTTTCAATTTAACCATCTTTGAGCAGACTTCATCATACAAAGTAATGATGGCATTCACCTACAGAGAGCTGCTGGTTTGAATGCAGTGCTGAGAGATAATCTATCTCATGAAGAAACGTGAATGCAAGGGAGAAGAACGTCAGCATTGTGCAAACAAGAACCTTTGTCTGTTCCACACTTCAGAAATATCCATTCAAATAGGATAATAAGATTTTTAAAAATCAGTTCAATTAAAAAAAAAAAACAACAAATTAAAAAACACTCTATCTGATCTCTGGGTTTAAACATGGCATAAGACCAAGTGCCTATTCTTTGTAAAGAATGTCCTTTGCTGTCCCTTAGAAATCCAACAATTCTGAAAGAGCAAAAGCTGGGAAATGATTGTGAACATGACTTGTTTGGATGCTAAATAGTGCTGAGCACCTAAAATGCCACTGATTTCACTGGAAGATGAAAGGCTCAGAACTCCATGGGAACTAGGCTTTTTCCTTTGTAAACCAGAGACCACTTCCCAAGAAACAACAAAGATTTCTGCTAAGGAGGGGAGGGTTTTAATGGGGCTGGCAAAGTAAGAAGCAAAAAGAAGAGACTGTATGTGTATCTGAGCTGCCAAACATACTATCCCAGGAAAAACCAACAGAGCCTATTACTTTCTAAGCTAAGCTTGAGAAGACAATATGGTTAATGGGAGCTCCAGCTCCAAAAAGGAGCTATTCCCTTGGTTAACTCATACAAATATTCCTGCTAAAAAGGGTCAGGTTGGATGTCATGTAGACAGACTACTGAGGAACCCAAATCCTGCCATGTTACCAGGGAGGCAAGCTTGCAACAACAGCTGTTCCCAACAGCTTTGTTATAAATTTATGAAGTAGAAATCCTGTCATGCAAACCCAAGATGAAGTCAACTCCCTTATTCTGTCAAGTGGATATTTTTCTCATTATTCAACACTTAACAGGGATGACAAGATTAAACAGTCACTCATCTTCTGTGCCATTATACCTCCTGCATGATTGCTTCAAATTAAATCTAACAGTCAATGAAACAGTCAATATTTAATTTACTCATTGCAGGTGGCGATTTAGCTTCAGTTACGATATCATTTAGTGACAGAAATATCAGTATTTATCAGTTTTTATGACTCTTCAGAAGATATGGGGTCCCTTCATTAGGCAAAATGTCCATGCAGCTTGAAGTCATATGTCACTCTCAGAGTGTGGATTTTGAACACCAGGGGCCAGTTCCTTTTCCCTGCTTTCCTGGGGGCTTGCTATCAGTGAAGAGACACAAGAGGACTGAGTGAATTTCCAGAGAACCAGTGAGGTCATTGAGACACCTCTATTCTTCTAGGAGCATCCACTGCCTAGCTAGTGGTGCAAAAGATTTGGATTTGGGAGAACCTGATATACCAGTGACAGTCCAGGGTAATGAGGGTTAATTCCCACTCCTTTGACCTCGCTGGCTTACTTACATAAAATACATACACAGGTAGGGAGGGGCCAACCAGAAACATTTTGGGGACATTAATTTCTGCCTTTTTTACCACACAAGAGTTCATCAACTGAAGACAGATAATTTTTGCCCTGTTTCTAGAGGAGAAAACAAGCAGCAATGCTATTGCTCCCTTTTAATGATCATGCTACAATCTTTTGCTTTTTGTTATCACTGTTTGAGGTGAATAAAAATATGCACTTCAACTCCCTGATGAGAGAGACTTCACATTGAAACCCCTTCCTCCTGAAAAATGGGGCTTCTCCATATACCAGCAGTTACTGAAATATAGGAGATCTCATTACTGTCCTGCCATGGACAGCTCAGCTTTCGCTCAAAGGTCAGAAATTAGAAAGAAAAGGCACCACTAGGCTGATATTCAACTTTCCCTCATCCCTTCTCATGCTGAGAGGGAACTGGGGGCCAAGTCTGCCTTACCACACAGCTCAAAGGAATATTTGCTTGTATAAAGACTGGCATTGAAGTGACTCCCCAGGAGGAGAGTGAGGAGTTACTTGCAAGAGAGGGGGAGGCAAGCAAGGACCCACTGAAAGCTGGAACAGAGCATCAGCAGGTGAGCACAAGGGCTTTGGCCCTTCTCCCCATGAAAAGCTACAGAAGCTCATCTGTGGTTTGAGACCAAGGCAGCTTTGTAGGGGTATGCCTCTGGATGGCTTCTCCCACTCCTTACTCTGCTGGGAATTTCTGCCTGCAGAAAAACACAGCAGAGTTGTTCCTCCATTGCCCTGCTTAGGGTTGTGCTCTGCACATCCCTCCCTCCTTGCTCCCCGCTGACTGCAGCCACGGCTTCCAAACACAGATGCAAGCACACAAAAAAGTGTCCCCTCTACCCACTTGCACAGCCAGAAACAGCTCAGCTCCAAGACAACAGAACAACATGTGCAATTACATAGTGGATACAGAAAGTTTTACAAAATGTACTTTTGTTTCCCATCAGTGGTTTAGTGAAAAATCTGCTTTTGGATTAATTTGGGTAACAATCTGCTTTGTTAATCATGTGTTTGTGTATTCTTGTTTGGAAATCCATGTGTTGTGTATGTCATTGCAGAGCACACAGTTATCATATTTTGCTGTTTATGAATGTGTAAAGATCTGGTTGAAAAACAGGCACACTTAACAAAAATATGTCTGAAATTTTGTCTCCATTTTCCATCACAATCTCTTCAATCTGTTGGTCCTGTCATAGGCATTTGTGCCAAACAAAAAACTTTTCTGGTCTTTGTTTAGAAATTTCTCTCTTCAAATTTCTGAACCAGACCGAAAGTATTTCTAATCTCTATTAAATTGACATAGTGGAATAACAAGCTTGATACTACAAAGATTTTATGCTTCACAGCACCAGAGGATTCTAACAGTTTTTATGGTGCATTGAATTTCCAGGTCTAAGCACAAAGGGGGGAGGGGGGCAGGCGGTACTGCAGAATAAGGGAGAAAGAGATTTTGTAGCCATATGCTTATCCTCATAAAGCTGAACAGTCAATTAATGAGATGAGTAATTTCATATTTGTGGCTATTTGAAAATAAGATTGTGCCCATAGCTGAGGAGCCTTCTTCCTGCTAAGAGATCAATTTTTATTTACCTGCACTTTGAATGCGAGTCCCTATAAATCCTGGGTTTGTTGTTTGCATTTATGAGTGTGTTAATGATCCCATGTGGAAACCCCAGCTCTAACAATGGAGAGCCAGATTGGATCTTTGCCCCAAGCACTGTGGATACTCCTCAGCATCAGTGTTGGAAGAGAATCAAATCTCAGCTTCCCCTTTGCTGCTAGTAATTTGCTGCTGATCTACAGCAGCAGTAAATCACAATGCACCAACCCCGCTCCATCAGCACCTTGGGTGACCCAGGAAAGCCCCACTCCTCCATCCATCTGCTCAAGACCATGGGAAGAGGCAGGAGGAGGTGCACCACACCTGTGTGGCTGGATAGAAGCTGCTCCAGGGATCTGGAGATCAAGTGATGATTTAGCAAGGGTTTGCTCTACATTTCTCATGTCTGCATTTCCAACCTGACCTGGTGCTGGCCCATGGGCTGTGTGCATGTTGACATTCACTGTACTTCTGGCCATTCTGTCACCTCAAACTGCTCCAAGATGCACCCATGCTTTGCAAACGGTTGGAAAATCCCTCAGCAAGTCCATGAACGTTGCACAGAAGTGTAGGAGACGTGAAAATAGTTGGGCAAAAGTGTGCTTTGAGGATGATGAGCTGAAATGCGTCAGCCAGCTCTTCAAACTTCTAGCAACAGATAACAAGAAAAGTCTCACTGTGAGGAGAGCACAGATCTCCAAGCAGGAACAGTGTGCCTGTGGTTGGGAAAAGCATGAGGACTGGGAGAGCAGCAGCAGTAACCCCCTCCCCCAGTGAGAGGTCCCATGCCCTGTGTGGGTCAATCCCACATGGGCTTTACTTCGTCTGCGTTCAACTCCCTCCCCCTGCTCTGCCCCACTCTGCCACCCATCCTCATCACCACAACATGGGGCTCCTTGGAAGAGGTCAAAGAAAATGAGAAATGACTCCTGAGCATCTGCCAGGGCTCCTCAGCCTGCAAACCTACAGGTTAAGCCTTCAGAAAACCCTCACTAAGGGTCTGAGGCAGGTTTTTAAAAAGGCTTCATGAGTGGGCACTGAGCTGCTTAGAAAATGCAACCATCCTCTTCAGTGTGAGTATTCAGTGCTTTGGAAAATCTCTGGCTGTAAATCCACAGTCCACTCCTTTTGTTTCATTAACTGGCTGTGGGGTTTAATTTCTTCATCTCACTTTCTCCCCTCAAGTGTAATACTATAATGAAGGCAGCAGATACAGGTTCATGTTTCTGAGCAGAACTCTATATGCTGCCTGTGGTGATTCACATTTAGAAATATATTCTGAGCTATCCCTAGCCTTCAATATAAGTATGCCTCCAAAATTATTTCAAGTCCAAGTAGGAAAATGATTACTTGAATTTTAAATAAAGGCATTGCTAAGGACTAGTGTAGAGACGTTAAAGAAAGGCCACCTCTGGCTCAGGAAACCCCTGAGCCACAAATTCTGGGAGCTTGAGTGGAGTTTCCCTGTTTCCCTGCCCTGCTCCAATGCCTTTCCCCTGTACCTGTTATGGGTCACTCCACTCTCAAATCCTTATGAATAGTTTTGCATTTAAGAAGTCAGAACCAGTAGGAAGTGAGGATTGACATATTTCATTCTCAATACTGTTCCAAGTTACCATCACCAGAATAAAAACTACCAACCTGTCAAGGACATGAACTCTGACAAAGTTCCCACCTGACTGGCATCTGGAAGAATGCTCAGCCTTGACTTTCCAGTATTTCCTAGCATTTCCAGAATCAGAATCACTACAGATACTACAAAGAGTTCTCTAGAAATTACATCTTAAAATGAGTTTATTTCTTCAAACATCACAGGCAAAAATAGCAAGCTGGATGCAGTAAATTGCTATCTATGGGTGTGACCGCAATTTGAAAATAAAAAGTTTTCAGTTCATGCCTTCTCACTAACTTACTTCCACTTCAGGGAAGGGAAGAATAGACAATATAGATGATTCTAAATTCTTCCAGGGATTTTAGAAACTTTTCTTTCCCTTCAAAAGAATCTTATCCCTTATCCTGCTTTCAAAGAAATCATCACATGGGCTGAGAAGGCACAAGTTGGTGTGAAGATAGAGATCAGATTTTAAAAGGTGCTTGTCCTCTTTTTGATTTCATTGAGAGTTAAAAGCCTTAAAACCTCAGATTACAGTCTTGCAGCGGTATATAAAAAGTAACACTGGCAGCTCCAAACATTCAGAAATGCAAGACCAAGCCCCTTCCCACACACACAGGAACAGAAATGAGCTTGAAAACTCTGAGATGCGAGCAAAATACTTACAGGAGGGATTCTGTAAAGGAATTGAGTTTTTGAGCTTCTCTCCACCATCAGATGAGCTAAAACTTCTCTTTGTTTAAAATGGAAGTTTAATGTTTGCTGACAAAAGCTGAGCCTTAATCTGAAAAGTATTCACCACTGTAAGATCTGTGAAAAAACCATGGTGGCTACCAGCAATAAAAGCCTCAGAGTCCCAGGATTTTAAATAAGGGCTTTGGTCTGTCTGGCTGTGACACTTGGGTTAAATCACAAGCAGTAAAATATTTGTTTCATCTCATTCTAATCCCTGTTTGTCATCAGAGAATCACAGAATCACCAAGGTTGGAAGGGATGTTTAAGATAATCCAGTCCCTGGATCCAGTCCCCAGTGATGAACCCCCACTGTAATCCATAAATCACTAAACCATGTCACCCAAAACACAGTGGGACAACTTGGAGTATCTCCCCAAGCAACTCTTGGAATTGCAGTAACAGGATGTCTGAGTTCACATCAGCCCAGGATAGAACACTTGCTGGACATACAGCCATGTCTAAAGTAAATGTGACTTTCCCACTAATTCACTTCAACAACCAAGCAATCTTACAATGAAAACAAATTAAAAAGCAAAATTAAAAAAAAAAAAAAAAAAAAAAAAAAAAAACCCAAAAAAAAAAAAAAAAAACAAAACNAAACAAACAAACAAACAAAAAAATCCAAACCAAACCAACCAACCAAAAAGCCCCATAAACCCAACAAAAAAACAACCCAGAAGGTCTCGTGAATGTCTGTAAACTATAGTCGGAAAAACCATGGGGCAAATATCTCAAAATGAAAGGCAGTGCTGTGGGTGTGCACAACAAGAACCCCAGCAGCACCAGTGCCCAGTCACTCCAGCAGCTGATCTTGAGGCCATGCTGCCCCTTTGTAGCTGGGTAGCTCTGCCACAGAATGGGGTGGGGAGTGAGGGGAGTCATGGGCGAGCCATCTCCATGACAAACACAAGCCAAAATTTCTCCAAATGAATTTGGGGTGATCAATGATCCATGGCAGAATTTTTTCTGTTCCTAGCCCTGCCAAAAACTCAGATTAGAGATGCTCACTTCTGGAACTGACCCTGAAAGTCCAGAGAGAAGCAAAAGCTGATTCTATTCTCACCAACACCAACTTTTCGTTCATGCTCTTATATCTCATCAGAATCCCCAGTATTGGCAATTCATGCCAATAGGACAAAGGACAGTAATTCCACAGGAGTGTCTCCAAAAGTAAACCAATAAATTCTGTAAAAAGAATTACTAAACTCAATATGATTAACCAACACATTAAATTCTAATGATCAAGTAGCTTGGACCAATATTTACCAGCACCTGCTGTTGAGTTTATCAGAATACAGAACTCTTTGTGCATGGAGGAGATAGTCTGTTATCACACTGCAGCTTGTCTTTCACACCACATGCACCACTTACTACACAACTGAAGCACAGCCTCGCAATTTTATTCAGCTGGTCTGCCACAAAAATTCAATTTAAAACCTGCGTTATTGTAACTTGTGGATATGGATCCCTTGTCACTTCACAAATATAAGCACCATTTCTTCACATTTAAGGTACAATTTTAGTAAGTGCTTTCCTTTTCTTCCCTCCCCCCACCCAAGCCCCTTCTCTCTCCTGTGTTATTTTGATCTGACTAAAGTTTTCCTATCTGCTCCTCTGTACTTTTCTCATCTTTCTGGCATTCTAAGACAGGTTGTACATTTTTAGAACCTGTTTAGTCACTGGAGAGGCACATCCTTGCTTAATATGAAGGAAAGCAGGGAAGAATCGCTCCAGGTACCAAGAAAGGGATTTAAAGACATTTTGTTGCTTTCCCTGATTCTCCATTACTCAACAATATATCATGAACACTAAATAGAAACTTCAAAAACTGGCTTTCTAAGGTCCTCAGTTCCAGACAGATAATTTCATACCATCAGAAGGTGAGACAGGAGCCTCCTTGAACACTGAGTGTCCTCTCTAGTGAGGAGGTGTTTATCCCTTGCTGGTTCCTGCACCATCTTGTTACCTCTGCTCCCCTATCACCTACTCATCAATCTGGTCCTTTTTTGTAAGAGGTAAAGCTCAACTCCATGCTAAGGCCATTGTCAAAACTCTGCCAGCCTTTCCCTTCCAAACTCTCTCTTTTCCCAAGCCTGAAATTTCTGTTTCAGCTGACTAAAAAACAGACTTCTCAGAGCTGAAAACATGGGAAGTGTTAGTGATCCTGTGATATTTACACCAAATATTAACTTACTTTGTGCTTTGAAAAATGCACTTCATCCTAGTCCCAGCTCATACATACACTCAGCAAGGCAGAGTCTGTGCCTTTTTCAGTTTCCAGCTGGGACAGCGGCCTGAAGGCTGCTTGAACTTGCACCACAGCCAGAAAGCCAAGGAAAAGTGGAGTGTCAAACTGACCTACATTTTTGTCACAATTCCTTAGCTTGACATAAAATCAGCCAGTCTTGAGGCAGCATCTCAAAACCCTCTGACTTCACTCTGTGCTCTCAGAGAACCACCATGCTGAGTGGAGAATAATAAATAAGCAAGATGCTCCGATAAGGGATGTCCTAGCAGGCAGATTGCACAGGCTGGAGAGTTTGTGTGAAGGGCAAGACTTGATACCAGATGGGACTTAGGATGCTGTTGGCATTTTTACAGGATGTGTATGAAACTAAAAGCAATGGAGCAACACAGGTATTTCTTTGTAATATAAGATTACATTTGCAAAACAAATACTGTTAACTGAAAGCTGCCTGGTTATGGTGAATGCCTCATTCATCCTAATACACTGTCTAAGATAGCAAGGCCAATAAGAAATCAATTTTAAGTCAATAATGTTCACTCTTCCTACCATTTGCTTCTATTGCACTCAGTTCCAACACTGACAAATCAATTTCCAGTTACTGACATGCTGTCATAATGCTGCTGGACACTGGAATCCAGCACTAAAGCCATGTGAAGACATGCCAATCCTGACAGTGCCTGACATTTCAGTCCCAAAAGATCATGATGTAAGAAAAAGGGCAAACAAAATCTTGATTCTAAACATTCAATCACTTTGAAATTATTTGAGTAATACCTACCTACATGTCACTCATGCCCATTTTTGAGGACTTAGCTCAAGAAGGAATTCTGAGATTGCTGACCCATATTTTCTCCCCTAGCATTTGGTTTGCATGGGTAAAATTACTGTTGTCAACAGGGTCATTCCCAATTTAATAAAATTGAAACCAGAACCATGCATTCTGTTATGGTCCTAAGAAAACTGTGCTTAAGCAGTGAGGAGGTCACATATGGTATGTGGCAAACTGAAAAAAAAAGAAAAAAAAAAGACAAAAAAAAAGACAAAGCCAACTTCTAATTGTTAAAATTCATTAAATCATGAACTTATGTATGTATTTATAATTGCTGACGCCACTGAAGAGCTCCAGAAGATCTCCAGTGACCTTTGACAGGTGACTTTGAGGTCTTGAAAGTCCAGAAGTTGTTCAGTTATTACAGTAATTCACAAGAGTGCAGCTGGACTTTTATTTGCCCAAGCATCACAGCCAACACACCAACAGCTTTACCACATTTGTAACACAGACAAGTCACTGCTTCCAAGTTGCTGATGTGACAACCTGAGTGCCTTAACCAAAACATCTACTGGGTGGAGCAGCACACCTCAGTTTTGAGAGGCAGAAAATGCAGAAAACACTAACTACTGTGACACACTGTTCTAGGGAACCCCTTCCTTCTCATATCTTTAATCTCTCAGAAATATAAATTAGTGCTTTCAGCACTTGGGATCCTTCTTTAAAAATGCCAATGAACAGAATGATGCAGTCAAAGCCATATGTGACTTCTTGCTGAAGATTAAGAGAATGCCTTCTCCAAGATTCAGATAATGACCACAGTGAAAAACACACAAGGCTGCAGGAAGAATCCAAGAGTCCTGGTTCCCACCCCGCACTCTACTGCTTAAACAGCATTTTCCATGAGCAATTGTGAAGGGAAGATTTAAGGCATTCCAGCTGCAGGTCTACAAGCACAAACCCTGGTTACAGTGGAAGGTAAAATCAGTTAACAGCAAAACATTGCATAACTGAAACTCACAGCAAAGTCCTCAACTCTCAACCCCATGGTTGTACTTCCTCGACATTTAAGAGGTTACTTTCATATGGGATGACTAAGGGAAAATAATATCCTGTGGAACAGGATTGTGAAGTCAAGGTTATTGATCCCAAAACAGTCTCAAGCAAATCAAATGGGCTTCTAAGTGATCGCCAGCTCCTGGAATACTGCACCTCATAAAGCTTGCAAGATTCCTTACAATTTACAAACACTCCTGCAGCAGTTGGCCATCATGATAAAGTATCAAGGTCTCCAGTGTATCTGCTCAAGTCCCTCTACTACCAGTCTGCTTGGAATAAACTGCACACCCAACAGTGGTAATTATACATGTAATTATACATATACATAGTTGTCTTATTCCACCCAATTTACCAAGTGTCTTGTGTTGAAAAAAATAAAATACTCTCTTTCTTGAACTTAATTTGCTCATTTAATGATCACCAGAAGGTGAGATTAAGTATTTCCTTAAGACAAGAAAAAAAGACATTGTAGTACTTTTAAAACTAAACAATCAGCTCTAAAAGGCACTACCTGAGCATAAATATTCCTTTTTGCAAAGTAAGAACTGCTTTGATCTCTTTGCTGCAGTTAATTAATACATTTTGTCATGTCTGAGCAGGAAGGGGTGTGGGGGGAAGGAGGAATGAAAACCAAACAACAAACAGCCTGAAATTCTAACAAAGGCCTCAGAAAACCATTTCTTCTTCCGCATCCTGTACTTATTCTTTCCACACTGGTCCTGAAAACAAAACCTCAATTTTCAAGGCAAAGGACACCTAGGGGTACTTTAGAGGCAAACTATTTATCTTCTTGAAGTCCTCTTTCACAATATTAAACCAATGTGCAATATTAATTAAGCCATACAAAACCACCTCCAAATCTATTCCCCTCATCAAACCACTACAAAAACCAACCATTGGTATGTTCCACTAGTATTTATGAATGTACACCAAAAGGCTGAGTCCTGACACAAAGTTTGCTGAGATTTTTTCCCTATGTAAAAATTGCAGGGCTGGAGCTTCAGTTACCAATGAAAATGCAGTTTGGAAGTTCAGGACATGCAGGCTGGGGCTCCCAGAGGGAACATGCCCCAGTAACCAGACTAAAGATCTGCCAGGGCAGATAGATTGCCCTGCCAGTGAATCTGTTTAGCAGTTCTACCCTACCCTGTCTCTCCACTAAGACAGTTCAGAAAAGGAAAGCTCTGTTTTAATAATCCTAATGCTTTGGGCAGTTAAGAGGATGCATAAAAATATTGCTCTTTAAAAAAAAAGAGTTAGAGATTCTTTTTTTTTAATTTGGCTATTAATTAAAGGAAAGAGAGGAGAGTATTAATGGGAATGAAGCAAGCCTGTGGGGATGTGATTGGGAAGTTGGTATCTTCCATGCACCAAGTCAGTGGATGGGCCATGACTGGGATGCTGCAGCACTGGCCTGATTTACTCTGGCTTCTGCTTCAAGTGGTCGTCAAAGCAAGTTCAGGCATGGTACATCATTATTATTTCATCAATTAAATGCACTATGCTCAGCTGGCAGCCAGTGAAGTCAGCTGTCACAGATGCATCCAAATCCAGGTCAGAGGGGGTCTTTGTTCTTAAAAAAAAAAAAAAAAAATCCGCTGTGGAATGAGATGCTCCATACTAATCAAAACAGAAATGGTGGAAAAACCAAAACCTTTCAGATCTAGCAGAAGTTGACCAAGGGGAAAATATAGCTTGCTTTTGTCTCTCTTGCTATTTACTGGACACACGTTATCTTCTTGGATTCAAGGAAACTTCCATTAGGCAAAAATTCAGTACTCAGCATCACTTCAGCAAAATGCCCTTGTTGCAAAAGGCTCTGAAAAAATCCCAGGCATTTGAGGAATTTTTTTCTTCTCCAGAAATCCTATTGTTCTGTTTTGAATGCAGGAGACAAAGGAACAACACTGCCCAGTCACTGGAATGCCCTCTAAACTTCCAGCAGCTTTGCTCCCAGCAGCTTTGCTCCCCCAGGGTGCTGATGGAGGTGCAGTGCCCTCAGCAAACACAAATCACACGGGTTTTCTTCTCTGAGACAGCCACCCACAAAATTTCTTTACGAGCCACGTCACCACAACTGAAGAGTGACTCGGACTTCGTTGCTGTTTTTAAAACACACATTTCCTTTGCTCCCCAATCTGTTTGTAAACAACCTTGATCTTACAGATGCGTTGAGTCATCAGTACTGCTGGCTGTTGAAATCACAGAGACTTTTCAAAGGAGTTTTGTGTATTTTGTATCTCAGTTCTGCTAGCTCATACCATGATATTATTATTTGTTCCCAGTCATTATATGCATGGCTTTATACAGCATTGATTGTAGGGGTGAGTGACAAATATGTTTTCTTTTCAGTGGTTATCAGCTGACAAATAACAACCATTAATCTTGGCTCTCCATCTAAGATACAGGGATTTAGCCCCACGTCTTTCAGAAATTTCTACTGGGAAGCAGTTCAGCAAAGAAATGGGTGTATCTTTTCTGGAATGACAGCCAATGAACTCAGACGCCATGCAGGAGGTGGAGAGCACAGCCAGCAACACCGAACTGAAAGCCCAACCCACACAGCTGACAGGGCTCCATTTCTACACGAGAAGCAGCTCTCTCTTCCCTGCAGAAGCAGAAAATCAGGCCAAGGGCTCTGCTCAGCATTCCTGAGGAGCCTCCTGACTATTTTTTTCCCAAGTAGTAAGATAATCGATACTGAAAATGACAACAGTCAATAACGGTTGCAGACCTAATTACAAGCCATTCTCCATTCATACTGAACTGTCAGGATCATTAATAAAAGCATAAGTGCTCTGACCTAGCTCCCCCTTCAATCAATAGATTCCCAGCCATAACATGATCTTCATCCTTTCTTTTTGTATAAGAGATGGAATTGACTACCTACGGAAAAGGTGTGCCCACAAAAACTTGTGATACACTGGGCATCTCCCATGTTTAAAGGGAAAGTGGAGCATGCTGTAACAACTTGGGTGGAAGCCTTTCCTATGCAAGCATCTCAAAGCATTTGCACATGAAAGCAGAGCTCCACTATCCTCAGCAGCAGATGGGAACACGGAGGCCAGAGAAATCTGCCTATAGTTACTGATGAGAAAACGGAAGTTGGACACAGTGTTTGGCTGTAGAGTGTTTTGCTTGTGGTATTCTTTGAACCACAAGAGCCACTGGAGAGCCCCACCTTCCACATGCAGACATACAATACACATTTGTCTTCATGCTTAAGCAAGACATTAACATGAGCTTTGCTCACAAAATTTGAGCATGACCCCTCTAAGTCATGATGTGTGTGAAATCAGCATCTTCTCTTACTCTGCGTTCCACAGAATAAGGGGTTATTCTACAACATGAATGGAATAGAATAGAATAGAATAGAATAGAATAGAATAGAATAGAATAGAATAGAATAGAATAGAATAGAATAGGAATTTTTTTGTTGTTGAAAGGAACCTTTCACAGTCATCTAGTTCAACTGCCTGACCAGTTCAGGGCTGACCAACACTTAAAGCATGCAACGAAGGATGTTGTGCTAATGAGCATCCCTGTGCCACCACTGGGCCACCTTGGTCCTGTCAGGACAAGGAGGGCCTGGGGAGCTGTGCCTGAGCCTGGAGGTGGCCCCTCACACTGTATCTAGGAGACCTCAACTGAGACCAAGCCCCACATCAGAGACACTGCACAAACTCAGCACCAGGCAGTCCATTGTCCCAAGGCAGGAACTGCTTGATACTAGGGAACTAACTAGTAAGTATGGCTTAGTATATATATATTTTATATATATATATACACACACATACTAAGCCATATATTATATATATTACTTAGTAATATATTACTCATTTGTATACTTCCCTTCATTCACTTATCCATATAGTCATTTTTCTTACTAGAAAGCCTCAAGGCTTTTCTTTCTTAGTAAGAAAAACCAGGCTATTCAGGAGAGATGATGCACAGGCAGGACAACACACTTGAGGGCACACTGTAACTGGAGAGGCTCTGAAAAGACAGCATCCTGACTGGTTTTTCCTTCCACAGGAATTTTAGCCACTTGCTGATGCCTCATCACTTGTCCACAAACACCTGCCATCCAATGGCTCTAAACCTAACCTGCTGGTACAATTTACATCTCTCTCCCTGCCTTCCTCTCAAAGCAGCAGCTACTTCAAAAGCTGTATTTCCTTTTGCACTTACACAATAATACGCCACTGAAAACCTCCTGTGGCTATTGCAGCTGACAAGGGTGCTATAATAATCACAAACTACTGTCATTGGGCTGACCACGCACAGAGGTCAAAAAATTACCAAAATCTGGATACAAAGGCAGCAGTAAACAAAGAGACATAAATCGTCAAGAGATGTTGGGAGTTGTGGTCTCTGGAAAACAGCAATAGCTCTACATAAAATTTCGTAGCTGATCCAAACTTTTCTTGACCTCCTAAGGAAAGTTATAGCTCTTGGCATCTCTTGTGACACCACTGCTATCCTCTCCAGTCAGCATTCTGGCATCCATTTCAGCTCCTGACACCAATGGGAACAGAGCAATAATAAGAAATATTTTCAAAACCTAGCTGAACATGAGTCCTTGGATTTCAGCACCAGTCTGAATCACAAGCCAGATGAAGGAAGCCTTTATGAGAAGCCCAACCCTTGTCAGGCAGTGCTTTTTCAAGCAGCACTGCTGTCTGGAGCTGCCCCAGCTCTGCAAACCTTTGGCTCAGCCAGCAGAGCAGCAAAGCATGGATCTCACTAATGTGCTACTTCTGGCACAGATGATTCTGGACTGGAACACTTAGAATCATAAATATAGAATGTCCTGAGCTGGAAGGGACCCTAAGGATTGTTGTGACCAGCTCCTGGCCCTGACCAGGAGACCCCAAACATCCCATCCTGTGTCTGAGAGCGTTGTCCAAACTCTCCTGGGGCTCTGGCAGCCTTGGGGGTGTGACCAAACCCTGGGGAGCCTGTTCAGTGTCTGACCATCCTCTGGCAGAAAAACTTCCACCCTAACCCTCCCCTGACCCAGCTCCAGCTGTTCCCTCAGGTCCTGTCCCTGGTCACAGAGAGCAGAGCTGCCTCTGCTGCCCCTTGGGAGGAGCTGCAGCCCCTGGTGAAGTCTGACCTCAGTCTCCTCTAGCTGGACAGACACAGTGCCCTCAACCATTCCTTGTGTGGCTCCTCCAGGCTTTTCCCCATCTTTGTATCCTCCTTTGAGCACTCTCCATCTTTCTTATATTCTGGTGCCCAAAACTGCCCAGTGTAGTCAAGGTAAGGCCACAGGAGTGAGGCACACTCTGCCCTGAAGGAAGGGAAAGGAGAGAAAGATCTGTTGAGAGTCTTCTCTAATAAATAGACATGACAGGTGTGAACCTCTGCAATCAATAGGTCTGGCTTCCCTGAGCTCTGAATCTGCCCATCCGGTGCAGTACCTCTTTTAAACTACTACTAATTATTCAAGAAAGGTAATAAAGAGCATTGTGCTCAGGACAAATTTGCTTAAAACATGCTGTTTCCACTAAGCTTATCCAGCTAGAGCTTATTGTAGCACACACTGACTGCAAACTGCCCAGTGGAGAGACAGGATGATAAAAAGTCACACAGCACAATTACCAGTCAGGGTTTTCATGACAAGCTACTACTCCTCAAAATAAGACTCCAGAATGCTCAAGTGTAGCAGGCTGACCTTTGGCCAAACACCAGCACACTCACAAAAATCATCTGCTCATCCTCTTCCGCTCTACTTGAGCAAAGGAGGCATAAAGATCGATTAAAAATTGAGCTCATGGGGTGAGATAAGGATACTTAAAGGGCAACAATAGGCCCAAAACTTGGAAAAGGTATAAAGAAAATTTTATTAAAAGAATTAAAAGAAGAATGAGAAAAACTAAAATAAGCCTTAGAACACCTCTCCTCTCCCCAGCCTCTCTTTCTTTCCCACTGACAACATAAAGAGACAAAACCTGGGATTTTGAGTCAGTTTACCACGTCTAAAAATAAGTCTTTCTTCAGTTCACTTAAGGAGAGGAGTCTTTCCTGCCATGCCACAGGAAACAGTTTCTTGTGGTTTTAATTTCATGGCTAAACAGCCTGCCTGGCACCTGTGTGCACATGGAATCCCTCCCACAACTACCATTCGTGGCCATTTTGGATTAGGGGGTACAATTATTAAGGATGAGCTGTTCTAATATAGAAGCAAAGAGTCCTTCTATCTCTGAAAGCAAAAGTTTTCTCTCTGTGTTCAAATCAGATCACAGCTTTTTCAGCATCTACATTCCCCAGTTCTCAGGGGCTGTGGGTGAAGGCTGCATGCCCCTACAAGCTTTATGAATTACAGGAAAATAGTGTATTTCTGGTGTACTGTAGTCTTGACCACGGTTTGCAGAAGAATTCCAGCCCCGAGGCCAGGATCATCTCCTCTTCCTCCTCCCTCTCCACTGACCTCGGTGTTCCCATGTTGTTCCCCTCACGGGTCTCACACCTTTTTCTTTTCTCTGATTTGGGAGAGAATTGCTGTCTGTAGGTTCCTCTGTTTTGAAGCTCTGTTCACTGAAAAGGCTTTACAGAGTTCTGCAGGGCTGGAAAGGTTAATCTCCCCCGGGTTTGCATGGGGGCATTGCCTCTCACATGAGTCCTGCTGGGCGCTGGGATTGCTCCCAGCTCCCAGCACAGGATGGCTTTTCCAGCAGCAGGATCTCAGCCTGGTGGGGCTGCACCTCCAAGGCAGGAGAAAAAGAACATCCCTCGGTTTTTTCCTTCTTAAATCTGATTCATAGAGGCGTGTCCAGCCTTCCTAATTGGCTTAGCAGTGCACCCATCCTCAGAGTTAACCAGCTATAGCTCTTGCCAGGCACGGGGGAAGTTGCCTGTACTTCTTCTCATAGAAAAATCACTTCTGTGGCTGACTTTTTCCCTCTTCACCAAAAGTCAATTATTGCAAAATCAGCAAATCAAGGCTTTACTGGAGCTTCAGCACTGGTGCTTCACAACTGTAAATAACACAGTTCACTTTTCTTAATTTAAAATTAATTTTATTATTCACATAAAAATATATTATCACACTTGTGTAGAAGTCAGTTCCTTCTAAAAGTACCTCATACTATTTCAGACAAAAATAACCCTCCATGATGATTTTTATTACAAATTGAGGTAACTTAGACTGCAAGATCTTGGGACTGGATACATCCTTTTTTGATCTGCATTTCTGTAAAAAGCAGGAGAAAGAATCTTGAGCAGTGACAGACATCCACAGGAATTGTCACAATTCCTAGGAAGTTACAAAAAGGAAATAGTGATTCTGTGCTCCCATTATTTGTCTCAAAATGCCACAACCAATGCTACCACAGCTGCTGCAGGGGGTACAACCTCTCTTGTACATTTTAGCATGCTGTGTGACAGAAAATCAGGTCACCTTTATTCCGTCCTGAACTGAGAGCACAAACACAAATATAAAAATAAGGAGGGACAAAAGCCCTCCTTTAAGCCCTCCCTCTAGAAAAAAACTAGATCAGTCTAACTAGTGCTGCAAACAGGAAACCAGAAATCCCAACTGGATGGCCAAGGCCAGACATTGCTTGAATACAGAGTTAAATGTAGCTAAATGTTGCAATTCCATATTAAGACATGCTTAATATGCTCCCAAACTTTAACATTTTAACTCTATTTCTGTACACGCATAATAGCTATTTCTGGGATAATTACAATCACCCTGTAATGCTTTAGTGATTTTGAAATAAGCACAATATTGTAACATATATGAACTTGAACTGCAAAATACTAACATAATTAATCTGCATGAGCACACTGAACTTTGTGACATTTAATAGCCACCCTCAACCTCTAGCATTAGTTAAGTAGCCATAACGTGCACTCAAGATGGTGAATGATGATAAAAAAGGTATCTTGTCAGCACCTCACTTGATTTTTGCCTAGGAAAAGAAATATCTGCTGGCTCAGAGTTTACCTGCTGCATGTTTCTCGAATTTCACAACAAACTATGCAAATGATAGTCTCAAATCAGAATATTCTGCCTTTTGTCAAATTATTCAAACTCCTCACATATTCTTTTTTAACGTAAATGAATTGCCTAGTGCCCACTAACTTTTTTCAAAAGTAAAACAAAATTGAAACTCAATTTAAAAAAGAGCTCTTCCAAACTTGTAAAAGAAGCACATATACAACACACATGGAAACTGAAATATTGCATATTAAACACAGAACTGGAATAAAAATGCACACTAAATGTTATACAAAATGGCTTCAAGGAAGCAACTTTCTCTCCTGGGTGAGGACATTCAGGTGACTACATTTAGTTAGGGACTTCTGTGGGTTTCCTGGGCAAATAATGGGCTCTAATCTCAGTTATTCATGATGAAAAGAAGACAAAGTCATAAGATGGCATTAAAGGCACATTATCTGCCAATATAGCCTGCTCCAAATGTGATTATTACTTGTAGAACATCAGCTTTAACAAGAAATCCATTTGAAATCACTAAATTTTCTTTTTCATTAGTGTTTGTTCTAGGCTAATTCCTGTGATTCCTGCATCTCTCTTGCTCTTAATAGCATCAGAAAGGCAGCTGTGGAAGAGGAGACATGAGTGTTACAATCCCTGACAAATGGCTTGGGTGATCCATGGGGTTCCATTAATGCATGGGAAGAGCTTTCCTGAAGATGGGTCAAATTAAAGACTAATTTAAAAGTGCCTGTTACTTACCAGAGAAGTCTCTTGGATATAAAAATGCACTTTAAAAAAAAAATCAAGAGCATTCATTTATCAGTCTTCCATACACTTATATAAATATATAATTTTAGGGGTTTTTGTAGTTATTTACAAGTTTTCAGGCATATATATAATTTTTTTTCCCCAAGGAGCTCTCTGTATACATTCTATACATTGCCCAGCACTGCAGTCAGTCTCCCTTATGCCCACCAGACAGGAATGGTGCATGACTGCAAAAGCTGGGGCCACTAAAACCCAATGCTTCTGCAGATCATCCTCAAACCATGCTGCTGGCAGAACCTGAAGGCAATAACACAGCTATCACATTTCAGCCACTGAAACACATTTTGTTTCATCTCTTTCCAAAATCCAAAGGGCCAGTAGACACTATCATGGGCTGAATGTTTCCCAAGTACAGCACAGACCAAATTTTTGCAGCTCTGCACACAAAGAAAGACCTGAGAAGAGAAGCATTCAGGTGCTGACAGACTTGGCTCTAACAGTGACTGCATAAAGACAACTCTGCATTAACAAGGCATTCAGAGTTCTGGAAGTTGATAAAGAACCTAGAGCAGCAGAACTCTGACTAGCCCATGCCACTTTGGGAAGTGGAGGATTGTTGGCTTGGGTTTACTGAGTGACACCTATGGGTGCAGTGGCACCCAAGCACTAACCTTGCCAGCAAATTTGAGGAGCTGGTCTCTGCTCACTTGACAGTGGAAATACCCTGGGTCTTACTGACACAACCGAATTCCTAAAATAAAAGCCAGTCTGCACGGTTACATTGTGGAAAAAGACACAGGGTTTGGGATAGTTGCTGTTACTCCTCTGCTAAATTTTCACTTTAGCCAAAACAAAAAGACAAAACACAAAATGCTGCCATGATATGACATGACAGTGTGGCTCTTACTTGCTCACCTTTGCAGCTGGTACTAGTCAAAGAAGTGGAATAGGAGCTGAGAGCCTCTTTGCTGTCAGTAGATAAAGGCAATATCTATTGAGACAATTATCCTACATCAGGACTGGATTATTTTAATGAAACAAGACTCGCATAGAAAAAGGTCCCCAATGACTACACTCCTCCTCATGTCTCAGTGCTGCCTTAGAGCAGATGAAACTCTGAAAGAAGTTTATAGGGTTTCACAGAGGATCCTCAAGCACTTTCTCTTCCAACACACTGCACACAGCAAAGGGAGAGATGCAGCCTGTGGGAAAGCTGCAGGAATGCACACGCCAGTGCACCACTCCCTATTGACACCAGGGTTACTGTCACTTTAACAAGCCTCTACTACAGTGCTATTATCATTCAAAGCTCCTTATCATGCCAAGTGCAAATATTATGACTAGCTGAACATCTAGAGTAATCATTGCCGTAACTGTGTACGTGTGCTTGTGTTTAATATTGAGGGCTGTTGCTGTCACCAGGCTACAAAAACCAAACTGGCATTAACAGCAGCACCCAGGATTTGCATACAGCTGACAGGGACAGAGCCTGGTACATTGCTGGGTGTGCACAGTGCAGGCACTGCCAGGGGAATGTCTGACCAACACTGGCCAGCACACAGGGCTCCTCAGCAGCTGCCACAGCCAGTGGAGCAAAGAGGGACACAGCAAACAGGCACCGTGCAGAATGCAGAACACTGCTGCCTCTGCAAAGGCAGAAATTGTCTTGTGGTTGCCCCACCCAACAGAATCCAAGGTGAAGGTCCAGCATGTCTGGGGCTCTTCCAGGTGGGAAGGAAGGACCCTTGAGGATGGGCCCCTATCAGATCACACCTACAACCAACGCTGCCTGGGAAAACCTGAGACAATACACAGCCAGCAGCCAGGTGCTCAAAGGTGAAGTGCAGGTTCTTATTTTCTTGGAAAGATCTACCAACTGGACTTTGGTAGATTTTCACACCATGAAAAGTTCCAAGTTGTACTTTAGTCACAGCAGACTGACACTGGTTCACCCTTGTGAGGTTACTCTGGGATTCAAGGCAAGGGGTGCTGTGCTTGCTTCTGACGCGAAGCTTCATCTTCCAGAGTGGCAAAGGGTTCCCACTGCTGAGAGCAGGGGAAAGCA
>VXBB01011150.1:117839-145085 GCA_013399915.1 Illadopsis cleaveri | reverse complement strand
AGGAGGAAATTGAAGCCAGTGATGCTTTATGTGGCTACATTGTGCTAAGATAGTAAGCCAGCAGATAGGCTCTCCTACCAAAGGAGAGGGAATTTGCAGAAGTTTCCAGTGCACAATATCCAGAAAGGAACTGCTTAGGTGTAATATATATTAAAAAAAATTATATTTTGCTAACATTTTTATATAGACAAATCTTTGGGGTATGTAGTTGATATTCACAGTGCTAAAACACAACTGCCTTATTTCCAGTAACTTTGGGCACATGATTCTGAGCACAGCAGTAACAAGTTCTAAAAACCAATCACCATTGCTATATTCCCTGTCCATGAACAGTAGCAAATATCTACTCCAATAAGGTCAGGCACTTCTAGGGAATTTTTCATTTGCAAATGGATGGACAAAGCTGCATTGACTACAAGCTCAATTTCCTAATGCAGGTGCACACAGGCACCATAAGGTACCTGGCTGCACCCCTTTATATCCGTGGTCCTTTGGTCTGTCATATCACACAGGGTGACCTAGCAGAGGACACTGGGGATCAAACAATGCTAGAAAGTGCAAGAGAAAGAAAACTGGCTCTTTTAAATACAGGCAACATTCCATTCCACCTAGAAGGGCACTTTAAATCAGAATTTCCTAACTATGAGAGTAATTGAATTTCAACAGGGGAAGCATTATACAGTGAACACCACTAAGTATGTTTTATATAAAGATTAGATCTAATAAGACACTTGTCATATATTTCACAACCAGCACATGATTTTTCAAAACAGATTTATTGAGGGTGACCAGCTGTATAAGAGAGAGTGTGACCTGTAATACTGTAGTTAAAGAAACATTATCAACTTCAAAAACCAGTGAAATTACTGTACCTATTACGGGTACAAATGGTGACTAACTCTTATAACTGAACTACAGCATCAAAGGGAAAACTGTTCCTTTTTAAAGTGAGCTTTGCTGTACATTTGACAGCATCTTTTGTCTGGATGGGTTGAGAGTTTTGCTTTTGATTAGCTGTCTCAGGCAGCAGCTATCTGGGGTGGTTATGCTCATATCCATTTACTTCCTCTTGGCAAAAGAGTTAGAAGCATCGGCGGGGATGTAGAATAAAGCTTTTATATTTTAAAATTACATATTTTAAAATAACTCAGTCAGGGTCTCTATTTTAAGGATGTTCTGTAAGTCAGTTTCAAAGACAAAAACTTGCAGGGATGCTAAAGCTCTGATGTGCTCATGCTGAAATCACACACATATATATGTAGAGATTACATACCAATATACACATATGTGTATACACAGAAGTTAATAATCAAACTACAAAGTGCAATCTAACTTCAGATTTGGTTGTTAAGACACCATCCTGAGTGCTAGAGGTACTGTCATTTGGCCAAGTAACTAAGAAAAGATGTAGCTGTGAAGTTGGGCTCTGAGCTGATTTGGTTTCTCCAGGCTTTCTGACAGCTTTCTGCAACAAGTACAGCAGGTCATGACAGGCCCTTAATGCAACATTCTGATCAGTGCAAGAAACCAAGTAATGGTTTCTAAAAACAGTTTTTACTAGCTTGGTGTAAAGCTGTCCTAATATAATTTTTAGGCATGTCTCTATTTTTTTTTTCATTAATGAAAAGTCATGGTCTTAGGTTTCATAGCTTTCAAAGAAACAGTTGCCAGTGTTGACCACTATAAATGTACACTGTCAGCACGATACCATTATCACCTTTTCTTAAATTAATATTAGGTACTTTACTCCATCTCTAGCATATATCCCAAGACATTCAGTTTAATGGCCTACGCAGGTGACCTGCCAAAAATCAAGACAAATTGAGCATGACAGCCAGAAGGTTACCTTATGTCTCTTCTAAAACCTTTTCTTAAGTTCCATTTAATTCTGAAAATCCAATTTTTCCATATTCAAAGCCCTTCATAGCATGATTAATTTCACCTACTCTTTTTCTCCTTCACTTAAATTTCCTCTTTCAGCTGACCAATAAATTTTCCACCTTCTGTAATTCCAATCAGTAAAGGAAGTTTTCCATGGACTGTGGTCATGACGTTGTAGTTTACATACAAATGCTCCAAGGCAGCCATGCATTCACAGATGGCTTTCCACTCATTATGACAACCAGCTCACTTTATAAGCTTGTAAGGCTCAAGCTAGAGAAAAGTATTCCATTTGCACTGGGAACATGCAGGCCTCACATACTATTTAAAGAGATACTGTGCAGTTCCTTTTTGCTACAGCTGCAAAACCACATGGGCATAATTATTTCAGTGAAACGTCTTCTGCTGACTAGGTAGATACCACAAAGACAGTGCAGCTGTTCAGAATAAAGTCCAGATCCTAAACATATCCATAAGCTTTTGATTTCAAGGGGCTATTAACTGCAAAGAGTCCCTGTGAGTCTGCACACCAGCAAAAAGATCTCTTCCTACTCCTGCCACAAATGTTTATTGTGACTTTTGTCACACCACTTAAGCCCCATACTATTCTTCACCCCTGTGTGAACAGAGGAAAAGGGGACAACAGGGGCTTTAGGAGTTTGGTATTAATTTGTGCTTATTAACTGCTTGGAGAGCTGCGGAAGAGAGGGAAATGCAAAAGCAATGCCTTTTTATTAAAGGAAGTTGGATGACAAGAGGTGGGACACCTTCTGTAACCCTGAAGGAGGGCTCCCAGCTGGAACGGGATGTTCAGAGGGAGGCAGCACCCCTGGGAAGCAGAGCCATACTGAAGTTGCCATCAGGCTTGTAAGTCCTCAGCCTCCTCCATTCTTGCCTTCTGCACAGTCCTCCACCCTCTCTTTCTTATGTATTCCTCAAATTTATTTCATTTGACATTCTTGCCCCAACTTCTGCGATCGTTCTCTTGACCTCTGCTCACTGCCAGCTCTGGGCTCTGTCCTGGCACATGCTGAGCTCCCCTGAAAGGCCAATAAGCACCAGCCCAGGTTGTCCAGAGTCTTGCAGAAGGGCAGAATCCCACCAGAGAAAAAAAACTCAGCAAACAAATCTCTCCTAATATTTTCTCACAAGTTAGCTTAGCTGATCCTTCCCTACTTGCCATACAGTTTGCCCTGATTTTACACTGCAGGCTAACTACAAGCCCTAAGAACTGGACAAGATACAAGTAACACAGTGATCCCCAGGACATGACAATACAGGAAAATCCTTCAGTGCTCAGTATTATCAGAGCAGTGACTAAGGATAGGTGATCTGCCAAAAGAAACATCCAGAAATACAGCCTTACTGGCAGAGGACATAAACACCTCATCTCTGGAATAATAAGACAAACTCCACATTTTATCTTTCCTATTTTAAGTTTGCCTCCTAACTTCATCCAGCTGGAAATATGCACGTATTTCTAGCAGAGTTGATGGCCACGAAGTGTCCACTCATGTAGTATTAGCATCCAAGACCTTTCTTACAGAGCAAGCTGTCCAGCAATCTTCAGTTTTCCATGGGCAATCCCAAATGTATAACCTCTGGCTTTTTCTGCCATACTAACAAGTGTTACACATCTAAATGATCCCTTTTTCTTTGACCTATCATGTCTGCCTAGTGATGGAAGCACTTGGTAGAGTCTGTGAACCACTATTTTGAAGCAACATGCAAAACACATGCACAGTACCATAAGATGTATGTTTTGGAGAAACATGGAAAACATTTGGCTTGCACAAATTCATATTTCTAGCTTATCTGTCCCCAAATAGCTCACAGACAGTGCATAGGTCTATAGTAATACATACCATGATGCACTTTATTCTGGATGACTGATAATGGGATTATTGCTCATACACCAAGAGCAAGACATCCAAAATTGTATCAGTTTATTCCTAAGGAACAGAAGGACTGTCAGAGCCTAATGTGTTTATCAACATGAGGCTAAGTGAGGTTAGCTTGATATAGTTCCTGGAGAATGTGATTATGTCAAATGATCCACAGCCAGCGTTCCACAGAGCAACTGTCCATAAAAGGGACACCCAATGTGAGAAGTGATTCTCTTTGAAGCAGCACCTGCAATCCACAGGGATGTTTCAGGACCTTGTGATTACCAGAGCAGTGAATCTGAGGTGGGTTACAGACCATGAACCGTAGCTCCAGAATGCTTGTTCTCCTTCCTGCTTGCTCCTCAGTCAGACAACAGCAATTAGGTTTTTATGTTTCCCTGCCACATGTGGACCTGGGTGAGCCAGTAGAAGAGGTTGTTTCTTCCCTGTGGGATACAGTCCCCCCAAAGGGTTTTATTCTCCCTAATCGGATCCCAAGGAGTCTCTTTGCTACAAATCCTGACACCAGTATTCACTCCTGTGTGTTACAGAGACCAAGGGCTGAGCAGGCAGGGAAGACAGATCCCTCTGTCCAGTGAAGGCATCTGATCCAAAGTCTTCTCCAGACAAAGAAGCAGTTCTTGTGGTATTTTGTTAGATTAGACTTGAAGATCAGATAATTTTGTAGTATTATTTGGATTAGACTTGAAGGACTGAGTTGATGGGCAGTAGCATGGATGATGGGCTGGGCTGTGACCATTTCCATGGCAAACAAGAGGCCTTCTCTAGGACTGTCAAGCATCAGTATGAGCACATGCATCACTATTTGCCAGTTTTAACTTTCCTTTTAAGAAAGTGTTTGTATTTGCCAAGCCACAAATTGCAGTAGCCACAGTGGAGACTTCATCAGCAGACAGTGACAAGACGAAGATTTCATGGGAAGGAAAGCCAAAAACCACCACAAGGGTAAAGCACACCCCTCTCTCAAAAGTGCACCACAGAAACACATCTGTCAAACAGTATTGCAGCCTGAAGTAATCAGTGCAACTAATTATCACTAATTGTAATATAGTTTCTGTCTTGCTGCTAATACATTTAGACTTGCTAATCAAATCAAACTATTCCAACTTGCTGTGCTGCTTCCAAATAAATATTTCATCAAGGATAAAAAATGAAGCTTTGATCCGTTTTGTGTGTGTGTGTGTGTTTTTTGTGGGGGTTTTTTGTTTGTTTTTGTGTGGTGTTTTTTGGTGGGGTTTTTTTTTGTTTTTTGGTGGAGTTTTTTTGTTTGTTTGTGGGTCTTTTTGTTGTATGTTGTTGGAGAAGCCAGTGGCCTTCTTTTCATTTATTTCACACTGCAACAAAACTAGTAGAAAACGCCATCAGGAAGACTATATGGCACTCTGAATGTTTTCATTTAGGAGACAGAGCATGCTCAGATCCCTCCCAGAAGAAGTGTAGAAGAGCAGCACCTTTACAGGATGCTCATGTGGATAAACTGATAAAACTACACACAGAAGCCCTGGATTCAGTTTCCAGCTCTGCTGCAAACTCAGCACAACCTTGGTTGCCTTGCTAAATACTCTGAGCCTCAGCTGCCACTGTGGAAGTGGAACTATAACCTGTCTTTTTCTAAACTGAAAGATCTTCAGACAGAAGTTCTCCCCTGCATTTCTGTGCCTGGGTTAACACCAAGAGACTCCTAAAAGGTTTCTGGAAGCTCCTTTAATAGAAAATAATTGACATGTTGTTTCCAAAACTGTAATTACATTTGCAAATATATGATTTTCCTCCACACAGAAAAAAAGAGAAAGTAATGGAACTTCTCCCTTTAAAAATGGCATCATTCTATACATTTTTAATAAGTTTCCTTCTACTGGAGACTTTCACATGTGCCAGAGTTCTGAGTACTCTGGAAGGGAGTTTCAGGCAGGTGAACAGGCAGTTCCAGTGTACTGATGCTGTTGGACTGAGGTGAACTTGACTATTCCACCCAGAGTCCTATACAACAAAGGAAAATTTGCTACAGGCACACACTGAACACTGACATAAGGTTGGAGTTTATTCCCCAAATTACCAAAATAGCCCTTGGAAATCTTTAAGATTCCTGAAAGATCAGACCCTAAGACCCCTCCTTGTTTTTGAGGACTTTCTCCCATCCTAAACCAAATCACTTCCATGTATGCAGCCAACCACTGAGGGAAAACCAACAGCCAGTACTTTGTCTTGTGCCACAACAGAAATAAGGCCTCAAAATGCTGTCAGTCAGTCCTGTCCCAAAACCTAAGCCACTATTTTTACAAATTCAAATCCACAAAAGACCACAGTTAATGTAACAATGGAACAGGATTTCAATATGTAGTGGTGCCTAAAAAACAACAACCAAATTAACTTGCAGCTACCATTAGTTGCCAGCTTAGCACAAACATCTGACATTCCTGACAAAAAAGAAAGAAAACAACTAAATATTTTATACCAAAGAGGTCCTCAGATTTTAATTAATTTTCAGGCTTTGAACTTTGCAAACAGCTGCTTGTAACACAGTTTACCAAGGCCATTTAAAATTGTGATGTTGATCTAGGAATCAATGTACTTTCACAAAAGGCAACTCATTAGCACTAAACATTCATAACTGCCAGATTTTCCACATACAAGAAGAAGCACCTGGAGGCTACTGAAGTAAACAGTAATCACAGAGATTTAAAATTGAGACAAGATAATCAAAATTAGCTCAATATAGTAATAATAATAAAAAAATCTGACCTTCTTAACTGAGGCTCAGAGAGGCACTTGGGTGTGTGGTCAGTGCCACACACCCAAGTACCAGTGCCAGAATTACTGAGGTACAGACAAAACTTCACAGGACTTCGTTTGGACATGTAGTCCTTGCTTCCAGCCCACCACAACCAAATAAAATTATGAAATAAGCCACAACAACAATATTACACTTGAGCAAGCCACATAACTTACAGAAAATTAATATTTTTTACATAGATTCTATATCTTAACACCACCTAAGTATGTAGAGTTGAGATTCAAGAAGTTTATCATGGAACTCTTTCATCTATGTAAATCAGAGCCAAGTAAAAAACAAAACCCAAACTTTATCTGGTGGACAACCATGCATTCCATCAGGATTGAGATCAGCCAAAGGTGTGAGAAACAACTGGAGCTATTCTGCCTTTGAGGAGGAACCAGTGCTGTGGATGAGAGTTCACAGATGAGTGAGTACAAAGAAACTGTGTGGGAAGGAACACGAGCTTGCACAGCCCACATCTGTCAGCTCTATCAGACTCCAGCTAGAACTCCAGCATCAATAGATACCCCATGGGTTTTGCATGACTTGCTGAAGGTCTTTGCAACTGTAAATTACCACACTGATTGCACCAATGTACACATAAAAATCGCTATTTCTGGGGGAGAGAATACAGGTAATACTCCTAATACGATTTTTTTTGGTGATTACTCGTGTAAAAATTGAAGAGCAATTTAATATTAGTTACTAAGAAGTTATAAGTAGTTAACTGCTACAGAACATTGTGTGAAAGAAAGCAACCAAATGGAAAGATTTTACATGACAGATCTGTGGGATTTATCCATTCTGCAGCATGCTGCAAACTTATCAGGATGTCAGGTGTTTGCTGGTTGTAACAAAGCTGCCACTGCATCACATGGGACATTGCTGATCTGTGCACCTTGTGCTGCAAAATAATAGCGCCCAGTTCTGCTTTCCTAAAGAATTGTTTGGGATGAATGAAAGCCCTTATCCTGCACAGGGCTCTGACTTGCCAATCCATAGCCTGAGGGAACAAATAACTCCTTTTAGTGAAGTTAGCTTTGGGTGACTCCGCTCCCTAAGCCAGCTCATCCATTTAAAAATGAGAAAGAAGGCTGAGGTACACACAGCATGAAACCACCAAAACAATGAAGAGATCCTACATCTCCAAAGACCCAAGCCAGCAAGCCAGCAACCAGAATGTTCTTTCCAAGTGACATCAACACTGGGGCCTTTCTGTACCTTGTTCCTCCATTTCTTTGTCATTGTCACAATTAAATTGGGCTTTTGCATAGCTACCAAGTGGTCAATTTCCCTGCTGCCCTTTCTCAGAGTCAGTAGCTAGATGGAGGACACAGATAGTACATTTGATGAAGAGCAGACAGTCTTTTAGACCTGTATCTGCAGCATCCTACACCTGTGGCCTTGACTTTGGCTGGCAAATCACTCTGCATGTCAATAATAACACCAAACCAAAATCCTGCGGGTTCCAGAAAACATTTGGTTCATTCCTGAGGTTCTCAGAGTGGATTCCTCCAAGGAGCAAAGTCAGCCTGGAGCTTCAGAGGGCAGGAAAGTTGGGTGCTTGGCCCAGTCAAGATGAGGGGGTTCCCATTGCCACTGTTACCTAGACGCCAGGGGGGCATTTAAAAACCTGCTCCATTTCAAAATTTTATCACCCTGTGCTAATTACAGTTTAAAATGCAAAATAGAGTTTTACAATACCTTTGTGCATTACTTTGAACCTGCTGTGCAATTTCAGCTAAACTGGACAGAAGGGTTGATAACCTGAGGATATTAAGTTATCAGCAAGCTTCACAAAAATGTGAGGTTCATTATTTGGACTAACTGAAGGTCAGGCACCACAGACAACTTCTCAACAGGCACCAGAGAATTAATATCTGAGAACACCTTTGTATGCACCTGTCTCTGCAAAACATTGAACCAGAATGTGCCTTTTCCTTAAGCACCAATATAAGGCACAAACCCATCAAACTCCAGTGTTCATAGTGTTTATGCTCACAGAACAATGTTTACAAGAACGTAGAAATGCCACAGGAATATAATGTCTAAGTATCACCTGCTTTGCATTTGCAGCAAGTTGACACCCACACTATTTTGGTAGCCTAACTTAACTGAGCCATGTTTCTAAAATGTTTTGAAGGTCAACAATAAAGAAAAATTTCCTGCAATTTCTGTTTAAAAAGGCAAAACAACACCTATTATAATTCAATTTCCACACATGCATAACTTGGCCTTGGAAAAGTCTGTTTGCAGAACTAATTCTGACTCCAGGTTCCCAATCAGATGAAACATCTCTTTGCTTCCCTTTGCTCTGCAGCACCAATGTTCCACCCTCATCTGACACTTTCCAGGTCACTATTTGATCTTTGGCTTTACCACTGGGAGTTTTCTTAGCCTGAGCGAAACTCTTTTGTATGTTTGAGGATCTCCCAGACTGGATGTAAACACATTTTTCCATTTTAAACTCAAACTGTCTCAGCTATCAAGGACTGATCTGTAGCTCAGTGAAGGCAGTGAGAACTAGGCTAACTGGTAAGGAAATTCAGTCAAATCCAGCCAGATCCAGGCTGCATTCCAGGGACCTTTCCATTGACTTGAAATAGCTTTGGATCTTGCCCTTTCTTTACTGGTGACAACAACACTGACTAAATTGGAAAAGGATAGAGGAACAGGGTTAAGGCAATTGGGAAAAAAGTAATTTCTGAGTATGTTTCTTGGGCAGTTTCTACAAATTTACTGAATCTCAATGAGCACCTGTCCTACTGTCCATTGTCCTTTCCCAACCAGAAAACCCTGGGGCCTGCTGGACTAAGGCCAAGTCTGGAGACAGGAACTTCCCTGAGCAAGGACATGGGACCAGGGACCAGACCTGCTGTGTGATGAGTCCCTTCTGGGACAACATGGGACAACCCACCCAACACACAACCCACATGGGACTGTAGTTACAGACAGGTTTCAACAGAAGCTTAGTCTGCTTTGTCAGGAACACTGGGACACTGTTGAAAGCTTTTGAAAATCCAATTCTGCATCATTTTCTCCACAGAAAAATGCAGATGTGCTGAACCAAAACAGTGTGCCTGACACTTCTTTGAGCAGATCTGCACTTCACAGAACTGCTCCTTATGCCACAGGGAACACAGCAATGAGCACCCTGGAGAGACAAGGCACCTACAGATGTAGAACTACACTGAAACCCTGATGTCCTGTACTCCTTACAAGCCTCTGACTGTAATCCTGTAATGTTAGCTTTATATATGCACAGCATTTACCACCCCCTGCTGTGGTTAGTGGAGTTTCAGCTTGAAAATTCATTTTGTTGCATCATCTATAGGCTCCTTATACTTGGAAGCATCCCATCTCCAAAGCGATTCACATCATACTGCACAGATAAAAAATTCCAGAATGATGGAACAGAATGTTTACTTCTAACTACTAACTAGTCTAATAAAATGAGATGGAGAAAAAAAAGGAAAAAAAAACCTGGTGCAAACCTTCCTCCAGTTCTTTCAGACTGTGAAAGAAGTGAACTGAGTTCTGTAAAAATCCCACCTGTACTCAGACTGAACCAAGTTCTCCATCAGCATAAATGTACAGATCTCTCAACATTTTAAACGTGCAGAAAATATGACCCACCTCTGAGATGTCCTTGCAAATTCAGATGTCCCATTGGTAAAAACAAGATTGCAGGATGGCAAAGAGCAAATTTCAAGTACCCCCAACCCCCATAAATATTGTCATCAGTCTAAAAGCACTTGCAGTATTTTAATCCTTACATTCCCATTACAGCACTCTGCCAACTTCTGCAGAGTTTTCCCTGACATACATCAGAATCAGTCTTCTATATTAAGCTCTTTGCCTCAAAAATTCATAAAAGACCAAGTCACAGAGCTAAACTCCACATGTCCTCAAAAAGGCAGTACCAGTGCCTGGATAGTCAATTAAAAAAAAAAAAAAACAAACCCAGCCAAAACCACAACCCAAAAAATCAAAGCAACTGTGTGCTATAAACCCTAACTACACAGTTCTGTGAGCTTTACAATGCAGTGCCAGTGAACAAGAGACAACTGAATGTGCACTTGGTGCCATGGTGGTGTTGACAAGTCACAAGCTGGACACGACAATCTTGGAGCTGTTTTCCAACCTAAGTCATTCTGTGACTCTATGATTTTATGATTATCACCCAAAGCATGTCACATGCTGAAACAATTGTGGTAGGGGACATAGTTTCAACTGGTTCTTCCCCTGTACTAATTAATTTTTAACAGATATTTTAACATTTTCATAGTTCTTTACACTTTTGGAAGGCTTGAGAAATATTAAGCAGCTAGTCCACCATCTCAAACTACTCCACTGAGGCATCCTTTCACTAAAAGGGATAAAAACCTTCACCAGTTTCACCTGCATGAAAGAAAACTTCAGATCCAGTAAATGATGACAGGACAAGCAGAGCCTGCTGGTCCTGCAGAATCCCACAAACACAGCTTTTAAAATACACTCCTACTTCTTCCAACATTAGGAAAGTTAAGATGAAATAAATCTTTAAACACTGGATCTCCAAAGCTTGCAGGCTCTGGCACTCCAGCTCAGAGGGTAAAACAGTATCTTAATATCCTGTGGTCATCACATTTTTTCTGGGAATTGAGAGGGGAGAATGGGAAAGTAAGAGGGATAAGTCTGGGCTCTCAGGCTTGAACTAACAGACACAGAGGAGATTAAGAAAGTTTTTCATCAAAATTATTGAGGGAAGGTGTCATCTTTTTCAGTTACCATCAAGACCCCTTTTTGTCAGGCTGACTTTTCAATGTACATTACACCAAGATTACATCACATCTGCTTTCCTTTCACTTTTCCCCTCCCATTTTCTGTGTCATCCAAACTCAGAGAAGGATAGAAAGACAGACAGACAGAGAGAGAGAGAGAGAGAGAGAGAGATTCATAAGCTGGACTTTACTGCTGTCCCTTACTGGCAGAAAGAAGAAATGAGGATTAAAATACAGCATGTTGCTGCTTTTCTTCACGACAGTGTTAAACACTCTACCCGAGATCATTAATAGCAGTTTCACAAGCTCACTCATTCACTTTCCAGCATGCATCTGTACAAACCATGCCATCTTCTGGTGCTTCCTGGCAGTTAAAAAAGAAATACCAGTGTCAGAACTTAAACTGTCACCTCTATGTCCATGTAGGGAGTGCTCTGCTTATCATCCTGTGTCTGAGTGGAGCACTGTACTCTGAAAAAATGTTTCTTGGCCCTTCAGGGGTTTCATGGCTCTTCACGGCTCTTTCAGGTACCACAATCCCAGTGAAAAATGAAGTGCCAAAACCAGTATGATTTACTGTGAAATAACAACTCTGTCCTACAAACTGAGCAATCTGTGCCTTGAAAGTCTCTATATTCAACTTATTATAGAAACACTCCTATGACTGATGCCATAAGAACTAGAACAGAAAACAATTTTGAAATCAGTTTCTTAATATGACAAAAGCATCAGTACATCAAGAAGTTTTTGAGAGCTGGAACCAACTCCTCACATGGCATAAAATAGAGATTGGCTAACATGTTGAGCTACCCTTTCAGTCCTTAACATTATTTTTCTGTATCCTGCAGAAATAGTTCCAAACATTATAGCCCACAAACAAGTAGCTGCTATGTATTTTCTACTCCTGCCAGGGCTGTTCAACATCTTTGCAGGTCACAGATTCCCCTGGATAATAAAAGACTGGTTGTTTGCTTCCACTATCTCTATTGGAAAGTTGTTCAGAACCTCATTCTTCTTGTCACTTTGAGGCTAACACAATGTCCAGACTTCATTTCTACTGTAGTTGCAGTAAGAGGACCACTGTAGAATGTACCTTTACACACCTTGTACCTCACAAGTTTTAAAGAAATGTTTGTTACTCCACAAGAACCCCACTAGACACTAATCCCTCAGCATCCACAGCTCTCCATTAATTCTGTGATGTAGCCACATGTTTCTATGCACACTCTTTACTGTGGAGAAAGAGTGTCATGCCATTGAAAAACATGCTGACAGCAGGAAATCATGACTGTGTGTAAGATCAGCTATACCTGCAGCAACTGAGGAATTGCTGGGTAAAAATCAGACACTTACCATATTATCATAGAATCACAGAATGGGTTGGGTTGAGTTGGAAGAGACCTCAAAGATCACCTTCTCCCATGGGCAGGGACACTTTCCACTATCCCAGGTTGCTCCAAGCCCCATCCAACCTGGCCCGTATCACTTCCAGGGTTGGGGCAGCCACAGCTCCTCTGGGCAGCCTGTGCCAGGGCCTCACCACCCTCACAGTCAAGAATTTCTTCCTAACATCTAATCTAAACCTACTTTCTCACAGTATTAAGCCATTTTTCCTTGTCCTGTCACACCAGGCCCTTGTAGTCTCTCTCAACCTTTCTTGCAAGTTCCCTCCAGATGGAAGGCCACTACTGGGTAACCCCACAGCTTCTGTTCTCCAGGCTGAACAATCCCAATCCCCTCAGCCTTTCCTCACAGCAGAGCTGCTCCATCCCTCTGATCATCTTGGTGCCTCCTTTGGACTCGCTCCAACAGCTCCATGTCCTTCCTGTGCTGGGCCCCAGGGCTGGAGGCAGCTCTGCAGGTGGGATCTCACCAGAGTGGAGCAAAGGGGAAGAATCCCCCCCTCCCCTGCTGCTCAAGGCACAAACCCTGTGCCTTCAGGTCACAACACAACAATTAGGTCACAACNGGGCTGGAGGCAGCTCTGCAGGTGGGATCTCACCAGAGTGGGGCAAAGGGGCAGAATCCCCCTTCCCCTGCTGCTCATGGCACAAACCCTGTGCCTTTAGGTCACAACACAACCATTAGGTCACAATCCAACCTGTGCAACCCATTAGGTCACAACACAACCCAGCCTGGTGGGAGAAAGCTCCACTGGCATTTTGATCCCCTACCCAGCTGCTACACAGCTCCTTGTAGCACTGAAGTTCAGCAGTGGTAAAGCTCTAGAGGAAAGAATGCTACTGGCTTTTTAAAGAGAATATTGGGAGACCACTCATTTGTTCCCTTGTTTTGTAATAATTAATAATGTTTATTTAACATTAAAAAATGGCACTTCTATGCTCTCTCTCAATTCTATTTGCTGACTTTTCTATAGTGAGCAAAACATTCAGAGTAAAATAAGTCAAGTAGGTTTCGACTGTGTTTATGAACCTCATTGATTTTTGGGGTCTTGTGTAATGCATAATACTACAAACAGATCAGGAATCTGAAAGGAGAGGCAACAATTCCTACTGAAAAAAGGGAGCGGTGGCATTTTCTTCAGAAATATAAGGAGTTCCAAAGTGCTCCTCTAATGTTCTGTTCAAGCAAGATATCAAAATCGATGGACACTAACTTCTGTTAACACAGACAAATTAAGTGCAGGCTGCAACCCAAAATACTATAATGCTGTGGAAGAGGCTTTAACCTTGAGGGTCCCTGTTCCCAGCCATAGTGGGATGTAGGTCTTACATCCAAAATAACAAAATAAAAGCTTTAAGTAGGATTCCAGAATTCCATTAGACCTGAAATGGCCCAGATCTTAGGGATATAAAACATTTCTAGCCCTCAGAATAATGTGGGAAAATACAATAGGGGTTGGTTCTCCATCCCCACTATGCAGAATACAGAGGAATGCACTTGCTATACTCATGCCCACAAGCAGGGAAACTGCCTCCCACCCTCTCTTCTGTTCATAGCCTGGGATATCATGATAAAGACAGAAGGGGCAGAGGTGAGCAGTGCTGTTTTAAGTGTCAGAGGAAGCCAGCAGCAAGGAACACATATTGGGTAAATCCACATCAATCACTGCTTCCAAATCAGGAGCTCATTTCTGAAGCAGATCACCCTGTGATCTGACAAACATGGATCTTGCACTTTGTTTCACAGTGCAAAGTAATTCAGGAGTGGACCAAGTGGATTCTGCTGGGATTAAACTCAACAGCAGAGCACAGTTCTGGAGCACACGTAACGTTCTGCACATCCAGCCATTCAGTCCTTGGGATCAGACTTGGGATGGTTACCTTGAACCCTTGGGATGGGTACAGTGTCCTCAGCACCCAGTCCTGCTCTCCAGACCTTCCACTGCACTGCACAGTGGCATAACCACCACCTTCCTAGGAACTTCAAAAGCCCAAAGAAAGCATCCCTTTGTGTTTCAATCTAAAAATCTTTCAGGGTGAAAGAGCCAAAGCCACACAGCAAAGAAAAAGCCAGAGGTGAGCCAGTACAACTACCAGTGACTGGCAGAACTTCAGTTTTCACAGTACTTGTCCTACTCAGAGCATTATAAACACCCACATTAGAAACTGATCATCTTACTCCTAAGGAAGTGACAGCATTAGATGTCACCATCTCCCAGCACTTTGTATTTTCCTCCTTGCCCAGCTGAGGTGGGTCTACCTACCTAAACAAACAGAAAGAGAGGTTCCCTCATGCATTTTTCTACATCAGCTTTATGTTACACCTCCTGGAACACAAGTGAGGGAAGCAAACTGACACATCCATTCTGGGAATTAAAAGTAAGTTATTTCAATATTGAAATTATTGAGCTTGAAATTACCACTCTGATGTGGGGACATCATCACCCTAAATAGAGGGTTATTCAAACATTTTCACATGGACAGCTGAATACAGAAATGCTAGTAATGACACTCCAGTAGAGGAAAATCAATCACACCTCCAGTTACAGCTGGTAATTAAAAATAGATGTGGTATATTAGCCTTGAGAAATAAAAATGCACAGCATTTTGACAACTACTGATTTGATATTACTGATTGACATTTTGACATTACTGATTTGAATCACATTAAAACTTCCTGCACACTTCCTGGATACACATTCAGCAAAAGCTTGTTCCAGGAAAGACTGTATCAACTTCAAGCAAAAAAACAAAGAAAGAATGAAAAGTGTGCACAGGAGTATCAATCCTCATCTTAATACCCTTCCAGCATCAAACTTGCAGAAGAGAATTCCTGCCTATCATCATTAGCTAATTAATCTTAAAATAGAGTCTTCTATTTCTCCTGGGAAACAAGGAAATGTGGGAAAAGGAGACTGCTCAGACCTATGCCAGTTGTGGGTATCCATAAAGTCACAGTGTGCCTGCCAGAAATTCCTGCAAAGAGGCTCCACAGCCTCCATTTTGCCAGGAACTGGGAAAGAAAATCATCTTCCCATCTCAAACTTGGACCTATCCCACTCTATTTCTCATCTGAATACAGGGGTGTCCCTGCTGTGTTCACAAAGAACCTGTAAGTTTCAATTTTGATCCCTTTGCTCTAGATATCACCTCAAATTCATTTTCTCAAGCTCTTTGTGTGTTCTGATCTCTGTACACATTTGTACATCTCTTCTACCAGGTAGAGGGGATTTTTTTCTTTAAAATACGAAGAGTGCTTGTGTCAACACCCTTCAGTTTGGCAGAATCTGGCCCTTGAAAAATAAATCCCTGTGTCTACTTTGTCTTCTAAGTCATTTCCACTAAAAACATTTGGGATGCTCTTAGACAACAGTTGGTTCCCTCAGAACAATATTGGACAGGCATGCAAAGCAATCAAATTATTTTTGTTTGAGGCCGATTCATTGCACATTCAACAGAACAAATCAAATCCTCACAGAAGTCCAGCACCCACTGATTCCAATTTCAAGATTTTTCAAGTTGAAAACAGCGTAATGACTTGGGAGGAATTGAACTTACCTAGTGGATCCTTAACCAGAGAAGGCAAAATTCCTTCAGTGGATAATAACTCAACAGACTACAAGTGTGCTGAGTTCAGTCATGCCAAGAAACTGCATTTTAATAAACTCCAGGTCCCCTATATGTCTAGTCTGCTGAGAACTGTGCATTTTGAAAACTTTATATATTTCTATGATAGGTTGGAACAGGTCAGCTGATGAATACATAACTATCCGATGATCAAAAGATCTTTTTCAAGGCACAGTCAATCATTAAATAAATATGTAGCAATTTTCAGCATTATTATTCAGACTTTGTTCCGGAATAACATTTTTAAAGCTATTTTTTGACACCAAAATCTAAAGGTTTAGCCACAGCCTTTAGAGAAGGTCCATCAGCAAACCAGTGGTTGACGTTAACCTAAACTGAAGTCAGTTTAATGAAAGAGCAAGAACCTGGGAGATCAAGACAAATGTACCAGTGATTGGCCAATTTTGTAGTTTGGGGGTGGTGAAGGAACTTAAGTCCACCTGGCCCAGATTTTGGGGAAGTATAAACAGGCACAGCTCAGCTGAACCCCAGGAACTCCAAAATCTTAACATGAAGATCTCAGATTGTCTTTTTTTTCTCCCTTTTCTTTTCTTCCCCAAACAGTGAAGCAAAGTAAAAGACTTTCAGAAATTGGAATTACTAGTAGAACTAATAGGGGCCATACAGTAGGAAGATCTTTAGCAAATGCATTAGTCCAGCTTTCAGGACATTGGATCATCTTACAAAATCCATCATTATCATTTGACAGCACTCAGCTTAACAGGAGGCAATTTCAAAGAGCAGCCAGGGACTGAACTGCAAAACAACCCAACACCTTAACTTTGAGAAAACCATAGAAACACAGGATGGCTCAGGTTGGAAAGAACATCTTGTTCATAACTATATGCTACTTCTCTATAAAACAGGACAGCAAGTTCATAACAGTGGGTGAAATGGACCACCTCAGGCAGCCCAAGGCAGGAAAATTCCAGCTTGCTTGCTCTGTATTTGTAACAGTAGGCAAAGTCAAAGATGAGTTTTGGGGAAAGTTTGTTCTTCCACTGTGTATGGAAAACATCAGCTACTACTGCCTTCACTGTTTGGATTACCTTATGGTCTGTGAATCCTGGAGGAGAATCTCATTAAGCTAAACCCTGAATACACACAGGATAAAGACAGGTCCAGACCCAAAGAGCTTCAGCATATTTAGGAGAATTACTTTAGTTAAGGAAGTGCAAGAGGAAAAAAATATAAAATAACCAACTATGGCCAAAAGGCCTGAAATCCAGAGCTTAAATCCAGATACAGTCTCATAAACTCCCAAACTGAGTTTGACATACAAAAATGATGAGCTTTTCACAATCCTCAGTTATATTATTCATGCAGAATGCACTCAGCATTCTATTGTTCCTTCTTTCATTGTTTATAAATGAGTCTCTGCTTCATCTGGGGATGGAAGTTCCTCTAAGTTTCCTTTACTAAAAGTACTTCTGTAATGAGGTACAGTGCTACTACGCAGAGGATTAAAGAAGTTTCTGGAAATGTTTGTGCTTCTGGAAAAAAAAAGTTGTTTTTTTTTCTTTATTGAAGGAAAAATGAAACACTGGATCTTGCTGATTTGTTTTAGCCAATCTGACACACAGGTTCCTAATTCCTTCCTAAATGTTTCAGAAAATAATTAAGTTCTTCATTTTGTTCTCTTACTGTAACATTTCTGAAGGAAATTTCTTAGTATGTCAAGACTCTTGTTTTTATACCTCACTTAAATATTCCCAGCTTTATAACATAAAAAAAATTAACCTAAGACAACATCTTCAAATGCTGTGCCTGGCATAAATACTATTTCTCATGACAGGACATGAACTGTCCCAGAAATGGCAGGTCCCTTTTGTTAGGGACCTAGAGCTACAAAAAAAATATAAGCTTTTGTCTAGTAATATTGCAAATTTCATGGTTTAGCTTGTTTGACAGTTCAGACTGCCATCATTCATCCTGGTGATTGTGCAATATTCTAGTGCATTCCTCCAGCACAGAGTTTTTTCAATCCAAATTGAGTCAATTAACAGTGGGCTGAATTGTGAAAGAAAAAGTAAGTTAATCACATGGCAACTGGACCACTCTTGGCTCCAGAGGACATCCTTCTGTTTTAAAACCAGTATCACCACAGTTTAAAGGGGAGTGGGAGTGCATCCTTTACCTCTTACTGCTTTTAAAGTTCAAAGGATTTCTTTATGCTGCTGCTATGGCTGAGATGTTGCAGATCCAAAAGGGATAAGAGGCAGGCTGTCACCTGACATCCTGAAACCAGGAAACTGGAGAGATCCATCCATCCATATTTTGGAGTGAAAGGAAACTGGGTTTTTTTGAACTAAGGACTCAAGAAATGTAATAGTTTGCCGGTTGATGGAAATGCATTTATATTTCACTAATTTGAAGCAAAGAAACAATTCCGTCTCTTTCAAAAACCATCTCCTGTCTACTTGCAAATATCAATGGACTTTGTGAAATGGATAGGTTTTGTCTTTTTAATATCAACCCCTAATATATTAGCACTTAACTGAAGTCTAATGAAGCCATCCCCAAGAGCAGTATCTTTAAGCCAACAATCTCCATCTTCTGTGGGTTCTCCTAACACTCTGGACTGCCTTCATCTGCCCTCTCACCTGCTTTTCTCACTCTGGCAATATTCTGATTTTTATCACACCAGTGCAAACTCTGGGTAACTCCAGTGAACTCCAGGGAAATATATTTCTGGACTTACACCTGCCTAGCCAGCAGAAAATGTAAATTGAGCCGAATAGTATTTACTTTGCTCATTAAAGGCATTTTTCCCCTTTAACTTATAAAAAAAAAAAAATAAAGTCTAGATTGTATTGCTCATACTCATCTTCAATAACACCATATTCCTCCAAAGACCCCATTGAAAAAAGCTACTCACATACTTTTTCACTCAAAACATACGAGGAGAACTTGGTCTGCAATTAGTAGTGGAGAGAACAAAAAGTATTTCTTTCAACAAAGATAAGCCCTGTAGGTCATTTGAAGGAGGGACAGTAGTGCAGAATTTCAATTGGCTTTTGAAACAGCAGCTTTTTTTTTTTAATATATTTGCAGTTTAAGTGCCAGGTTTTGTCTAAGAAGACAAAAAAAAGAGATTGCAAATGCTTCTGTGACTCCTATACTCCAATTAGTTTTGGAGGGGTGAAAGATAAGAGATTAAAACAATTTCATGTAACGTGGAGAGTAAATAACCTCCAAATCTGGAAACTCTTTGGTGTGTGCAATGAGGACGAGTGCCGAGTGCAACACATCCATGGGGAAAAAAAAAGTGCTTGGAAAAAAGCTGGGGTTGTTTTCCATTTAAATCCCATGCCTATTCAAAACAGTCATATCTGAATTTCTAAGAGCACGCAGAATCAGTATGCATTTACCATAATAAATGCCTTTTTCATCAACTAACAAAACAGAACAGATACAAATGAACCAATCAGGGATTTCAAGTGAGCTATCAGTGTTAGAAAAGCTACTCTGCACATTCCAGTTGAGTCACCACAGAGGAGAAAAAAAAAAAAAAAAGGGGGAAAAGAGGGGAAATAAATTACTGTGTGCAACTCCATCTGCAAACTGCTTCTCCCGCACTGGTATGTAATAAAACGTGTTGCTAAGATACAAGCTGCTAAAGAAGTTCATTAAAGGACACTTTAAACAAAGCTGCCAGACTCTTTTCCCTTTAAAGACTGCTTATTTGGTTCTGTCCCTTATGTTTATAATTAGATCCTCTGTATGAGAGATTGTGCTCCATTCAAGCCCACTCAGCAAAGAATGTTAATAAAATAATGTAAATAAGGCACTGGCTTAGGTTGTATATATTTATGGGCTGCGGGGCTGTTGATAGAAATGCATCTGGACTCCACCTATATTTTTAAATGCAAAATAAATGCTTTTCCAAGTAGTTTCTCCCTAAGCTGGAGAGCAGAAACATTAGCTTCTGCACCCAGCACTCTGACCTAACTTTTAGAAAATACTTTCAAGCAAAGAAAACTGGCTTCTTGCCTAAAGTTTGGAGTTTCTGAGGTGCCTCTCATATAGGCTTTTATGTAAGAGCCTTCGTTATCTTCACTGAAATAAAGGACAAAATTGTTTATGTCTATCCCCTGGCAATCTTTCTCCTTTTCCATCTGTATACAAGTTCCCAGATGCGTGTTAATGATTTGCAGGATTTCCTTCAACTAATATATTCACAAGTAAGTCTGTTTTGTCACATTTTATTGCCAGGAAAGATATGTTATCAAATAGGTCTTTATCTGACCTTATGTAAAATACTTTTAGTCTCCGTAGTAACACTTGCATGGAAGGTGTATTTTGGCTTTTGTTTTGGTCGAAGGGAAGACAAGGGGTGAGATGTACTTTGTTTTCAGTCATCGTGGTGAAACGATATCTGAAGAAATAATTTCAGCATTTATCTGTTTGGCACTTAATAACACACGAGATGCATAAATCACAGATGAGAGTTAGTACCAGTGATTATACAGGAAATGTTACTTGTCACTTTATAACCTGCATCTCACACTAAATTCTGTACTGCAGCCCCCAGTATGTATATATTTTTAATTACATTTTCAGGCTCATTTACATGCGCATATTGGCTTTCTGCCTGAATGATATCAAAGAGAAAGACCTTATGCTCACACCCAACCACACACACACACACACACACACACAGAAGCAAATTTATACACAGAGACACTCAAGTCTGTACGTTTCTGAGAATGGAAGCTTCTCTCTTCCTCATTCTTAGAAAAGCTTCAACTCACCAATAAATCTTTAGGCAATCTTAGCTGATTTGAAGCACTTTACAAAAACAGAACGTTATAGAAAATGTAGGTTAATCTCTGCTGCATGTCAAAAGTATCAGAGATTCTCACTTGACTCAATTATTTGAAATGTAATATACAATTTCACTTTCTGTAACCTTATAAGATTTGTCATCAATAGCTGAGTTGCACAGAAAGGCAATTCCACTCCTTCTCCCTGGATAATACGTAAGCTACATCACAAAGTACCAACAGGATCAAGCTAAATCAATGTGGAAACGAAAATAACTTACACACAATATAGACTTTTAACTTCTGTTTCAAGGCCAATTATATGTTTCTCTAATTAAACCCAGGCAATCAGACCACCCTTCAGGTGAACATACTATCCTGGCCAGAGCCTCAATGCCCAGGCTCTTAAAACTGAATTATATCTCTGAAAACAAGATTGCCTCTCAAAAGCCTAAATTAACACCACCCATCATATCTACAGAGTTCTCAAGTACTTATTGTTTGAAATTTACTGCAGCTGCACTTATAGTCAGTTCTCTGATTTACTTTAATTCAGTCAAAGGATCATTTTATAGTTTTAACCTGGACATATATTTAAGTTCTCCATGGGTTTAAAAAAAAAAAAAAAGGAAAAATACATGCTCCTATTTCCTAGTCCTCTGTCTATTAACCAGAAGGGTCTGCCTGTACATGTGCAAAAAGCCCTGTGGTACATATTAGATTTCAATAGATGCTTACTATTGGCAGTTGCAGGTTGGAGCGAGAACTAAGCCGCATCAGCAATTTCACATGACACTCTGGAAATTGCTACTGCATAACAATAAGCAGCTGATTCAAAAAAAGAGAGGGGTGGGGGAGAAAACATTTTTCACAAAGTACATTTTAACTCAAGAAGAACAATTCCAAATAAAATAAAAAAAAAGTAGTGCCACCTTAAGTTTAAAAAAATCAAATTAAAAAACTGTATAAAATAGATGTGTATGCAGACACAGAAGAGAAGTGTGTGATGAGGATTGGACAGACCAAATATGAGTCTGTTACACTGAAATAACTGTCTACTTTAATGGCAGAACGACAAATTTGCATTTCAATTAGTCCAAATCTGGTTCTTTTTTCTTCTTCTTTGTTCTTATCTTTAACTTGCAGCCTATTTTCATACTTCCCTTACCTCCAGCTCCTCTGTGTGTACCAGTTGCCCTCCCTGACATCGTGGCCACACATGCACCATTTACCAGGGCCTTGTCTTACTGATTTGCAAATTTCTATCCTTTAATTCTACTGCCTAAAAAATTTTGTTGGTGCTTCAGATTTTGTTTTGGGGGCGGAGGGGAGAGGGAGGCATCATTTTATAATCAAGTACAAAAATGCTGCATATTTTATCTTTGATCACAAAGAGAAAGGCATAGAAGGAAAAGTTAAAAGTAACTTTGTATGAACATGTCTTTATAGACCTTCATGCTTTCAACTTGAAAATCAAATCTGCAATGAGATGAAAAGGGATTTTCTGTACTTGAACATAGCAGAAGTGTTTAGACTAATGCAGTATCCCATTGGAAATGACATTTAAAACCACCATTCAAAACTCTTCTCTAGCATCATGCTATGGAAAGAAGACATTCCCCTTTGCCTCCACAGATACAAGGAGTCTGTGCACCAGATCCTGCAACAAGATGAACTGGTTCAGACATCTGCCACGACATACTGTTCTGGATGAGCCACACACATGGCAGGAACCAGTGGAGATTTGGTTCTATCAAACCAGAGCTCCTGACAAAGACTCCTGCAGAAGCACCACTTAACAGCTACCCAAGTGTCTACTCAAAAATTAAAACAAATTCAAACTCCAATACACAGAGTTCCTACACAGAACTAAAGTTTCTTTAAAAAGAGTTTCCCTCCTAAAGTATTGTGTACATCTGAACAAATACCTGTTTGCTGCAAGCATAAATTAGGTATTTTAGTGTGTAACAGGTAGCAAGTGTCATTAGTGTAAAACCAGAAATGAGATAAAATGGGATTGTTGGCATAGTTCCTTTTTCTGAATAGACAAAGGCATTGTAAGGAAAAAAATTGCTAAATCACAGGGATAATCATCATAGCCAGCTCCTATAATGAAGCATCATGGGATTACTGGAGTTATTATAAGAGTCATCTTATTGAAGAAATTCAAAGTTAATTGAAATCAATTGTACTGTTCTGACAGCAGGTGTTTAAGTGGGTAAAATATCAAAGTGAACTCTTTAAAATGGTTAGAATGAATGTAACATTCTCTTTTCAACAGTTAGCCCTGCCAAGTGATACACTGTATAAGTAGAGAAAAGTGTACAGTCAAAGAAAAATGCTGGAATGAAACAGCATTTCCCATGCCAGCCCAGCAGCTACCAAACAAAATGGGGCTCTAACCCCTCTAGTACAAATTTTGTTACAGATGTGCGAATTCCATGAAACTTTATAAGGGAAATCTAATGGCAGGCTGAAAGGCATACTTCCAATCCTCCATGAAAATGTCCTTTATTACCTTTTTTCTCCAATATGACATGGGAATCTCAGTAGGCTGTTACTGAAAGCACAAGCAGACTGTTAGGATTGTCATTATGCAAACTGTATTCCTAAGTTTCTCCTCCGAGGAGCTGAAGGTAAATCCTTCCCTAGTTTTCTCCCTCTTTCTACAGATGGCAAAACAAGCAATACATTGCCACCTGATTTTGCAGTTTAAAAAAAAAAAAAAAAAAAAAAAAAAAAAAAAAAAAAAGAAAAAGGAACTGGAGCTTTCTGAATTACAATCCAAAACTAATCTTTACTCTGATCCAGTAAGTTCATTTTATTCTGCAATTGTTCAGGATTCCCAGCAAAGTCAGCAGAACCTCAATACGCAGAAGAATGGCAAAGTCAAGCTCACATTTAATACCTGTTGTCTTTGTGTTTATAGACTCAGTGCAGTAATAGAAAAGTTTAATACTCCACCTGGGAGCCCATCACCCTGCCTTCCCTGACATCTAGAGCCAGACAGGGATGCAATTCTTGCCACAGCAACAGGGAGGGCTGTGCATACCTTGGGTCAGAGTTTGACATCAGGTTCAACTCAATCTGGAAATGCCTTTCAGATTTTACCTGAGCTTTCATTGAAGCTTATAACCTTTATTTTACTTTAATCATTTTGGAAGAACTTGGACATATGAAATGCTGAGCTCTGGCAATATCAATAATTTATTCTTTAACTCATGTAAATAATGCTGCCATTTGCAGGTGCAGCCCAGCATGAACTTCAACAAATCCAAAACCCACTTTCTCTTCTTCCTCAAAACAGAGACAACATCAGCACAATGAGACATCTTGAGCTAAATCATCTCCAGGAACTTGCACAAGAACTGTACTTCAATTTTAAGAAGTCTAACACTTTCCAGAGACATGCTTTGCTGATGATCACCACAGGCAAAATACATTCAGTGATTTTCATTTCAGACATACTACCCAAAAAAACCCCCAAACCAGTAATAACACAGACTGGGAAAGTCTGCCTGAAACTAATGTTGATTTTCTGCATAGGTAGTAAATTATGGTAAAGAAATGAGGCAGCACACAAGTTAATGGCATAATGTCTTTCAGGAAGGCATATTTTTATTACTGTGCTCCAGGACAGGCTGTCTGAATTCAGAGTTCATCATGGTGAAAAATACAGTGGCCCACACATGTCCATTGTTAAAGACCTGGCTTGCCACCTAACATCAGTAAGGAGGAACAAGTAAAAAGGAACTTCCAATGGAGGTTCAAAATTTGTTTATTTTTTTTATCCTGATCTATTAATTAATAAGAGACAACTTTCTAGAATTAAAAGACCCTTAACAACCCTTTAAGGATATAAAGAGCAAGAAACACATGCAGCAGAGCACCTCTGGTGTGCTGTTAAGGCCAGTGCTAGCTCTTATGATGGCTCTTTTATTTACACATAAATGCTTGTTGCTTGACAATTTAGATTAAAATGTTACTGCTGATCTGCATGTGCTGTAGACTGAAGGTGTATAACCACTGGACTAACTAATGGAGCCTTCACACATCATATCTTGTCAAAGAAGAGGTAACCCACTCTCAAATGTGATGACAATTAATCAAAACTACAGCATCTGAAGGATGTACTTGTGACAGAAGTCTAACTTGTCCTTCTGAGTTGGATGCCAAATTAAGAACTGATTGAAGCTGTTGCCTTCCAGTAATGAAAATTAGGGATCTACAGTGCTTATTTGAAGACAATGAAAAATATTAAAACTATGCTAAACGCTATATTTCTCTAACTCACCAACATAAAAGAAACCTCGATGACTAGCCAGGGATCCTTAATTAGGATGCAACTTTAAATCCAGCTGCGCATAAAAGTCTACTTCATAAATTTCCCTCAAAAGTTGAGTTTCTCATTCAGTTCTTCCATGTCTTCATTTGTAACTTTCAAGAAAAGTACACATTGCCACAAATGCCATTGTAGCCATCTACAATGAAAAGTGATGAATAGGGGCACTGAGAGATAACACTCACTCCTGCTATGTTCCTAACAGGTGTAGATGGGGTTTGTTTGTTTGTTTTACTGTTTCATCATTAACATGTGCAGTTAAATTGAAAAGCAATTTAAAGGTCTTTTGTATTCAGTGCATGCACAATCAAAGGTATACATTATTGAATTATGAATTAGTTGTGCCTAAACAAATCTTTGGGGGGGATAAAGCAGGAAGGAATGTAAATACATATGTAAAAATCACCTCCCTACTTGAACTGCCTATTTAATTGACACTGGTGTTTCCATGAAAGTGAGGGCTTGAATCCACCAAATAGCTCCACCATTAGCCCATCTGTGGTCTCAGGGGTCCTCACTGCTCCCTCTCTATGCCCTAAAGGACGCAGAGTTCATTTACAAGCCATTACCTAAGGAGCAACTACTAATTATAGCAAGTCTGCAAAGTTACACAATGGGTTTGTGACTTGGTCACAAGCTGAGACCTCCAAACTCATTTCACTTGTGACCTGAGAAAGATTTCAGGGTAGACCTCTGGAGGTGGCAGCCTGGAGCACAAGGACACCACGCCACCAGCAGGCTCTTAATTATGAGCTCTTGTTGCACAGGACGTTGAGAACAGTAAAAGAAATCTAGGGTTTTGCCTAAAAATAGGAGGTTTCCTCCTAGGCCAAATTTCCTGTTTACAGAATTTAGGTATTTTCTGTTTAATTACTTCACAGTCTATAGATTTATTTACAAGATTATGAGAATGGCAAGTCATAAATATACAACGATTGTTTACTAGTTAGTTTGGATTATACATAAATATGCTGTGCAAGTTTAGCAAAAACCATTTTCCCCAAGCTGAATCACAATGTTCGAAATGAATTTTCAAATGTGTCTCTCTGCCTTATCTAAATTCCAACACCACATATAATAAATAGCTTCTCATTTACTACGATCATAAAAATTTAAACAGTCTGGAAATAGTTGCTACAATATAGGGGGAAATGATCAAATCTATGTTCCAAATGCCCACTTAGAACAGTAAAACTATTTTGATATTTAAGAAGCAACACATAAAGATGCATTGTTGCAGGAAAGGCTTTAACCTTAATTAAAAAAAAAGAACAAAACCAACAAGGTTCTACTCAATATAGTAGTGTTAGAGTCAACAATTTGCTGTTTTACACTGCAAAACAAGGACTAACAGCCCTTACATATCATGTAGTGTCAGATTTGCTTTAAAAAAGAAACTATCTGATTTGATTCTATACAGTGATTAAACATCTTTGTGCTCTGCTGAGTAGGGTATTCTCTCCCCTCCCCCCTCCAAAAATGGCATCAAAGCAATCAAAATGGTAATGTTCAGCATGAATGGGGCCCCATCCCCCACCGGCAAACTCCGCAGACTTTTCTCCATGTTAGGAGGAACCAACACCCCTTCCTCACAAAATGGAAGCTTCCACTACCAAACTGAGAGTGCTGACCAATTCTCATTACAATAAACTGGGAGGAAAAAGGGTGGCGTGCAGCCATGGCCCGGAGGCACACACGGCACACGGGCACTTCGCAACTTTAACCACAACTCCGGGAAAAACAAAACAAAACACACATACCGAAAAAAAATTAAAAAAAAA
>VXBB01011150.1:97743-113618 GCA_013399915.1 Illadopsis cleaveri | reverse complement strand
GGGACAGGGATAGGGATAGGGATAGGGACAGGAACAGAAACACGGACAGGGAATACAGAGATAGATAGGGATAGAGGTAAGGGATGCGGACAGGGGTAGGGACAGAGACAAATACAGGGACAGGGACAGGGATAGGAACAGGCAGGAGCTGGTACAGGGATAAGGATAGGGACGGGGGAAAGGACAGAGGAAAGAACGGAAGCAGGGACAGGGGATTCGGCTTCCTTTCCTTCCTCTTTCCTGCCCGCCCCGAGCATGTCCACTGGGGNGTAGCTCAAGGGGGAAGGGGTGGGAGTGTGGGACGTTTGGACACTGGACCCGCTCAAATGAACCCGCTGCTGAGGGATGGCGACGCGGATCCTTTGACTCTATTTAGTTAATAAATAACAGCAGTGATACTTTAAACTGGCCCAGAAGGGTTGACTCAAGGGGATGCTCCAGTTCAGCCAAGTCAAGTCATGTTTGCAGCCATTAGTAAGGGATCCGAGTGCCACCAGGTCACCCTGCACCACAGAGGTGCTCCAGATCGGGTGTGGACAGAGACACGTCACCTCGCTGTGCTCACTTCTCCTCCATGAACGTGTGACAAGGCTCCAGGTCCTATGGACAGACCCCACCTGGTGCAGCATCAAACCAGCAGCATGAATGTATATGAAGTCAGTGTTTCACCCTGCAGCTGCAGTATTTTCCATGCAGTAATGGCAGCCGTGCAGTTAGAATTACTGTTGTCTTGGTGCATGGCCGGAATAGGATTGGAAACTAAAAACAACACTCGGAATAATTTTATTGATGAGAGTCAGAATTTAGGGCACCTTTTAGCAAGCAGTTAGCTGGTGGAGTGCTAGGGACCAGAACTTGGGTGTATACATACTGCCACTCCTGCACTGATTGAACACTGATATTTTATTCAATCTGCACTAAAACACAAAGCTGAAACTGAGCCTAAATCATTAGTCAGTATTTAAAACACCGCTGTGCTGCAGTTATGCTTGGATACCAATTTTAATAACTAAGTTCATCTCAAAACTATTTAAAGACATCAATATATACCTAAACCAACTTACATCAACTATACTCTAATTAAAACTGGTTTGACATCTAATGTGTTGTGAGTCCAAAACAGTGTACCTGATTTCCATTAAACTTCTCAGACATATTCTCTTCAAGCACAGCACAACTTCTTACACTGAAATAATTTGAAGACTCATGGTGAAATATTCTTAGCCTGCCAAAATTGGGAATAAAGTCTAAACAGAAATTTTTCTATTAACCTTACAATGAAATAAATTATTTTGGAAGAGCCTTATTGGCCTTAGCAAGATTTGTTAAGGTAATGGGTTACACTTACAGCATTTGTTTGTGCTGACACACAGCTTGAAGAGGTGAAAGCAGGAAGTTTCACACTTTCTCTCAAGATAATATCTAGGTCAGTTTGTTTTCCATAGTGTAGTGATGTCTAGATTTAAAATATCAAAGGGATTTTTAATTGGCAAACAATAAAATGGCTTAGCTGATGGGAGACTTTTAAAATCTAAGTTCTACTCACATCGGTAAAGACAAATCAGTCAATCCTGCAGATCTTGATAAGTATGAAAATTTTTCAATATCGAAGCAATGTTACTTCTCATGTGTTCTGTACAAAGGTATTTTGTAGTGTTCTACAGAACAAAAGCAGGGCTTTGCCAAGTCATTTTGTAAATTGTGAGGGTTACCTTTGTAACCTGTGGTTATACCAGAGCAAAGCTTCTGTGAGTTTAGCCATTGACTGAAACTGATTAAACTAGTAAAATAGGATTTCTTTACGTGTTAGTGGTTCATTCATTGACATTATGCTGGTTGATTTGTTTTAATGCATATCCCATTGGTAGAGCAAAGAGCCTTTTTCTTACCATTATAAAATAGTCACTTGCTGACCAGAACAAACCTAGTGATTCTTGTCAGCCTCACTTCCTGCAAAGATGTCTATGGGTTCATGAAGCAGACAGAATTTGACTTGAACTGCAAGGGGTGAGGATTATCATGTCATCCTGCCTACAGCACTGTGATGTCAACGGGAAAAGTTTAGAAATTTGTTTAACCTGCCCACCATTCAAAAATCAGTTTGTACATCTTCAATGCTACTATGATGGGCCAGAAATCTTAATATAAATATAAATTATCACTTATAACCCATAATGAAGTGCATTGCTTTTCATTTATTGATGCTGTGAGTATTGCTTTCTAGAGAGGTTGTGTAAAATACATTAATCTGACAAATACATTTATGTGATGACATGATGCAGTCACCCAGGAAAATGTTAACAGCTTTATGCAATTTACTTGAGGATTATGATGGTAAAAATCATCTGGCTCGCAAGAGCTCAGTGGACTTCCATCTATTCCTCTGCATAAGGAATAGCTACAGTTTAGCTGGGAACTGCAAAGTGAATTGGGGGTAGAGAAGGATGGCTGGCAGTGTTGCAGGTGGGTTTGCTTAAGCATAGAAATTTATGGTCAATGGTAAACAAAAAAAGATATTTTTGAATGAAATGTCGTATGTCATGTGATTAAACACATTCTTCATCATCTCCTGAAGAGATTATCCTTGCTCTTACAACTTGTGCGACTCTAAAGGCCCTCCAGAAGAAACTGCACCCCCTCTTTCTCCTAGAGTGGTGGAGAGATACAATTCAGAGCCTCTAAAGGGACTTTTACAAACAAAACTACTCTGCAATGCTGGAGAAAAGATGTGTGCTCTACAGCAAAATATAAACATAGTTTTTTCCTTGCCAGAAGGTATTTTAGTTTCTGTATGACATTGTTTGGATGAGAACAAGAGGCCAATTTTACAAGCACTTCCACATGAAAAGTTTAATGCATGTGTATCACTTTCACAGTCCTTGATAATAAAGTTACTTATGTGCACAAACATTTCTAAATCAGAACCTTTACCTGCTAAAAGTTATTGCAGAAATGTACTGACAGATTGGCCTGTCTGATGAGATTACCCAAAAAGGCACAGTACAGTATCAACAGAAGACTAATAAATAACACTTGTAACAATATTTCCTGCCTAGTATTTCCTGCATACAGAGACTCAGGACTAATTGTTGCATCAAGAACTCAAGACACCCAAAACCTTTTTCTTCCCATGCATCTAATTACAGGTAGTCAGGAATCCAATATCTGGGAGTTGAATCTCACATTTCATGTCCCCACAAGTGCTGATGATGTTCCTCCCTGATGAGCTACTATAACTGATTCAGAACAAGACATGCAAATTTACAGAGGAGAGCAAGGCACTAAACTCTTTTTGGTAATACTGTGTTTCATCACAGTTAACTTGGAATTTCACATTCCCACATACCACTGTGCAATATTCTCACTTTCGTACAGAAAGTGCTACAAAGGCATGGAGAAATTAAGTACTGAAAGGCAACTAATGAATTAATGGCATTGCAAATTCCATGGACTTCAAATCCTCTTCCCAAACCGGCAAACAAAAGGGTCTGAAAATGGTAAGATCATGAGGAGCTGAGCAAAAAGGGAATATCTGCTTTGATACAGGCTGCCCTGAGAAAGTCCTTGAAGTGACTAGCAATGTACCACAGAACCTTGTCTTCCTACAAGCCACTGTCAACCTCTCTGCAAGAGCAGGGGCTCTTTCTACAGGTGGAAGCCAGTGGTAATAAAACATAAAAATAAGCAAGGTAAGAAGAAAACTAGGGCAGAGCTCGAAGCCCCACTGAGGGGCTTAAGGCTAAACAGTCTGTCCAAAACGAGTAGTTTGCCCTGTATTTTCTGGATACCTTCATCCTGCAATATATTTCTTCCCCTTTCAGGATCATCTCTCCACCTGAACTGAGAAGATGCTTTAGAGAACAGGAATTATTTTATGGAAGTAACTTTCTCCTCTTCTCAAGAGATTTATCTGGAGATTAGAGACAAGTGTTAGTCATCTCAGCGAGACTGAGATATAGCCAGCTCTGGTGGAAAAACCTCTGTGACAGGCAAAATGAGTCAGGAAATTCATTAATTCCCTGTGATTATCAGAGGGAAGGGATATGAACAACAACGAAATGCTGAAGTCTAAGGTATGCAGGAGGCAGAAACATTTGTCTAAAGATCTGATCCTCCATGTTCTTTTCTAAGTCTTTGACATCTTCACTGTCTCACTACCATGAGTGTCCATATTCCCACAACTCCTTCACCAGAACTGTGAACCAGTTATTCTTCACAGGTTTATAAGGTAGGTCTTGCATGCAGTTGCAAGAGGCATTGTGTTCTTTCCCCTCCTTTGCTAGAGTAAAATCAGGGTCACAGAAGCAGAATTGATTCTCCTTGGATCGTTTCTGCATTGTGCACTTGAAAGCTGAGAGGACCCCAGCTATTAATGACACATGCTAGGCAAAAACAAGAACAGACTGCACTTCAATTCATTTGGAAATTCGGTGTGGGAAAAGAGAGCTTATCCTTTCAACCATGAAAAAAATCTCTGCTGGATTTTGGCAATCCCCTCTTAACTGGAATTCTTTAAACTATTCTTCCTTAAGTGCAACTATCTTCCAAGGGTAAACTAACTTAAAATAAGTTTAAGATACTGCTAGGCTTTAAAGAAGTATCAAGATTTTTCTGAACATGTTTATCTTCTTGCTTTACTTCTTCCACATCCACCAAAATGATTCACACATACTGACTTATCAGAAATACTCTTAGTATCACTCAGGACAAGCACAAGATCCTTCCTAACTTGAAGACTCTAGAGAGATGTAAACAAACTACCCTGGCTTTCTTGATAGGAAAAAGATTACACTGAAAACTGTAGAAGCTGCAATACCAATCTAACAGGAGCCAGGATGCTGTCCTAGGATATTGTAAAAGCAGGTACAGATTTTAGAGTCCAATCAAAAGGCTCACTTCAGCCTGTCTCTAAAACTTACTTCTGCAAAATGGGCATTGATAACAGAACATCTTGAGGTTTTTCTGCAGTCTTCGTCCTATCATTATTAAAGGTAAATTTCCTTCTCTGTGTTCTAGCAAGGCATTCAGGATTTGACTCATGGGACTTCTCTGTCATTCTACATTCACTTACATCAGCTGCAGCCCAGTTCTGGAACACACATTTCCTCAACAGGAAAGGTTTGAGAGCCTTAGGACTAAATTTGTAAAGATATTTATCCTTCTGACTGGATCCCAAACAACTTTAGAGATCTGACTTGTCCTCCAAAGCATCCATTTCTTTGATTTCAGGAGGTGTGAGGTGCCTATATAGACTCCCATTCTGGCTTTTCTCTTGAGGTAGGAGCTCTTCTTCTTGTGGTCTCAAGTCCACTGTTTGCAGTTAAATGGTTTCCTTTCCATTGCCAGCTCTGAGCATTTCTCTAATTATAACCCTCTCCCTTGTTCTCTCATTGTGTTATAAGAACTTTCCTGTTCTGCCTTTCATCCTGTCCTTTCATCTCTCTATTTCCCCTGATTTTTCCCAGCTATCTCATTTTAACCTTCTGTCTGAATCACAGAATCAGACCCCCCCAAGCAGACTCTGAATCTCAAGATGGACAATATTCTATTCCATGTATTAACAACTCTAACTGACTTCAGTGGAGAATGTCTGATCCCATCTGCCAGAAAAGATCTGGCCCTTTAAATGCAAAATGCTACCAGGATTTTTGTGCATTTGACAAACTTCCAGTGGGTTTTGTGCCAGTGTAAACCATCAGCTGGGCTTTGGCTTTCATTTTAGACTTTGAAAAATCCCTCCCTGTGTTGTCATACCCACAGGTAAAAGGACTTCTGAAAAATGCAGACATGCCAATGCAAGGAAAAAAAAATCTGTTCACATCAAATATTTTGGCACATTTGCAAGCCCAGCAGCACTGCCCCCATGCTGGTTTTTTTGAAAAACAGCTGCATCAGTATGTATAACATAGAACTTCAGGTAAAAGGGACACAAAATTCATTCCACTCTGGTCAAGGGCGAATGTGAAGGATTGACTGATGTTCTTTTACTCACCCCCCCATACCCAAATGCTAGCTACACACACCTTATTTGGGGGCAGAGAAGTAAAGTCACCTCTATTCCCTACCCAATTTATTTTTATTCTAAATACCAAACTCAGTTTTTGTGTGCTGCTGTTCACATATCACCTACTCCACGGTGTCTGGTAAAGTGAATGAGCTGCTTTTTGGAAGCATGATGCACTACATGGGATTTTTGTTTTCATTTTCCTTGGGAAGAGTTAAAACAAAAGAGTTTTCTTCTGAGTCAATTCTTTTTGTTTTGAAAAAAAACATTTTGAATTTTTCTAAATACACTTTTAAATCCAAGTAAATGACATACAAAGTGTAGTCCTGTGAAAAACCCAAATTCTAGTATGGTCCCCATAGGACACAGCAGCCTGTACGGAAAAGGAGCTAAACTCCACATAGTCTTGGATATTTAGGAAAAGCTCCTCAAGAAAATGGCTCTTTCTGGAAAAGGCTCCTACTGTTTCTGCACAGTCAGTGCAGAAAGAACTCCAGCACCTCACTCCAGGCAGGAGCTGTGCCTGGGTTGAAGTAAGTCCTGAGAGTGTAACCCAGCCCTGATTCACATCTGTGATGTCACTACAGGGCAATCAATGCAGTGTGATTTCCTAAAGCTCTCATGCTGGGCTAACATCACTAATTTTGAAGTGAGGAGTAAAATTCAAATGAGATATAATAACACTGAACACTTCTGAAAATTCTTCCAATGGCCTTGATGCCCAAGGAATATTGTTAAATTTGACCAGCAAATTCTGGATGTTTCTCTTCTTGCATTGGAAAGGGTGCTAGCTATTTTTTTTTCCCCTGGAGAATCAAGTCAATTTGAGATGTAAGTTACACACATGAAAACAAAGAGGAGACAAATTCAGTATCCTTCCTCCCTTCCTTCCTTCCTTCCTTCCTTCCTTCCTTCCTTCCATCCTTCCTTCCTTCCTTCCTTCCTTCCTTCCTTCCATTCCACCCTCCCACCCTCCTTCCTTCCATTTCTTCCTCTTTTTAATTTAGGTTAGAAGCATAAGAACAGGGGTATATAGGTAATACAGCATAACATCGTGTCAAAGTGTAAAATGTTCAGAAAAGAAACACATATCCTCCAAATGAATCACTCTGATTTGCAATGCTTCAACCCTTCCAGGATGTGTGCACTCATACTTGAGCCCCACTGAGTCCTGGAAACTGGGCTGCTCATCTCCTTTGTGAAAAGAATCCTATCTCATCTGAACATCACTTATTGCCCGGCATTTCATGTTAATGAAGAATTTAACAGGATATTGAAGTTCCTAGCAAGTTATCTAACTCCTTCCTCAGAAATGAGCAGTCCATCCCTTCCAGCATCACTTCCCAGAGCATGCCTTCACCTCCTTTCCAGGCAGGAGGCAATGAGCCAACTGTTTCTACAGAATGTTTTCTGAACAGTTTCATCTCCCTATGGCACCTGGGAAAACATGGGCAAACTGACAGACAAACCTGGTTGAAAGTCACAGTAATAGGAAAGATGTTTCATGCTAGGCCTAAGGTTTCCCAGGCTGCCAAGGAGATTTAGAAGCCTCTTTCAAAAAAGAGTTATGAATTTGAATCTCTCCAACAGTTTGGAAAATACTTTATTTAAGCTTTTAGTAGGGAAAAATAGGAAAGAATAAGCAGCTATCAGCCCAAGCCTGATTCACAATTCAACCACACTGTTCTGGAGGAGGTAGGTACCTGTGCCACAAATGTCTTCACCAAATAAGTCATCTGTCATGGAGGAAATCTGTGTTTGTCCTACTACTCCAAAAACCAGGCCTGGCTCTGGCAGAGGCCACAAACTTTCTGTTCTGTCACATCTCCTTATGGTCAAGTGAAGAAGAAGCAGTGACACCTGTCACCTTGGCTTCATCACAATTGACTCAGCTGCCTCGTGCCACACTTGGCTCTTACACAAAGTTCATGCACATCTGTTCCCAAGGTTTTGTTCTCCCATGTAGGATTTAACCCAAACCCATTTTTGCTCCAAAGGAAAATATTAAATTAACTTCTATGGAAGAAAGCAACAGGGCTTTGTAGTGCAATGAACAGACAGTGACCCAGCAGGGAGCCAGAGGAACATTACAATGAAGCCTTCACCTCTCTTTGGGCTCAATGCAAAACTTCCCAGCAGTACTGAGACATATTTCCACAGGACAGTTAAATTTCTGCTGAATGAGATGAAAAGATGAAGCAGCCCATTTCACTGCATTCAGCAGGCTCCTGCACACAGAAGTCCTGCTTAATATTTCTGCTGAACAAAGCCCTAGGGCAGAAAATATATTGAACTCCCATCATGGAGTCCCAGAAATGGCTTTTTGAAACTATATCAATTTGTGTCATTTGCAGAGCACAGATATTTAATATGGTTTTAATTACAGAAACCTCCTAGACATTGTATTTCTTTGCTCTCTTCATGCCCATCCTCTTTTCAATTTTGTTGTTGCTGCTGCTGTTGTCCTTCACTTCCAGCCTCACTGTCTTGCAAGGCTGATCCAGTCCCCAGAATCCTTTTCATCACTCTGCTTTGAAGGAGAGAATTGAATTTCTTTTGTACATTGAGGTGAATTTGTACATAACACTCGTTCAACAAATTTTGCTCCAAGGATCACTCTGGGAATTTATTCAGATCAATACCATTCCTGTTAATATCACTGGAAAGCAACATTGCAGAGCACCACAGAGTGAGGCTGTGGGAATATCATCTTCAAAACAGGGGATCTGAGAAAGTCAAATGAGAAGTGTTGAGCAACAGGATATTGTTCATGCAGTCCATGCACTCATTCTCTGGAGCAGGGTACACTAATTATCTCCTGCTATTGCAGCAGCATACACATAGGCTCCCCAGTATGACAACAGTGCTAGGAGCTGTACAAGCTGAGGTTAAAAAATAAAATATGAAATGAAATGAAATGAAATGAAATGAAATGAAATGAAATGAAATGAAATACTTAGGATAGAAAGTCTCCATGTTCCATGCAATTATTGGTTGTGTCTTACTTAACATGTAATCATGGGGAACAGCTCCAAAGACAATTAAAAAGTACAGTCTGAGTTCTTACAGGTTTTTTCTCTCCTTTAAATAAACATAGTGAGGTTCCTTAAATAGTCCTCTCTGCACTAAGCATAAGTGCAAAGAAGAATGTGCAGAGACAAAACACAACAGGCCATCAGGAAAAATAGATGAAACCCTTGCATGAGTGAGGCTTTCCCTCCTGACCACCAACATTCTGGTAAGGCATTAAAGTGTTCTCACTTTGCTCCTGAACTCTCTCCCAAAAGATGGTAAAACAAAAGGCTTCTGAGTGCTTCCCAAAAGTTGCCAGGGCTGTCAGAATAAAGGAGGGAGATGGAGACTGGGTACACACACACTGTGCTCGTGCTCCTTCCCCAGGTAAACACAGAAACTTCTCAGGTGTAGTGGTGTCTCCCAGGGGAGATCCTGTGCCCCAGCCATGGCCACACTGCCTCAGTCAGAACAAGCAGATTGAGTGACACACAGCCCGAAAATGGATGCAAATCTCTAAGCTACAGCCCATGCAAGTCAGCCAAAAAGGCCTCTGATGTCCTGATACTTCCTGTTTTCCACATTAAATTCCCAGCCTAAATGCTTCCCCTGTCTTTTTCTGGGCTAAACATCAGCCTCCCTGTCCTTGCCCCAGTTAAATACTAGGTGAGTTGTGTAAGGATGCCAAGCAATTCATCCTGCTATGTCCTGTGATGCCTGTTTTACTCTCTTTACGTCTCTGCAGAAATCTTTTTTATACATTGGCCCATTCTTGCAAGACTAGCATTGGTCTTGCTTTTTAAATGCCCTTTGCTTGGGACTTAACCCCCTTTCTAGTCCTTTTATCTATGGAGAAAAACTTGCAAACATATCCCAGGCATAGGACAAAACCAGAATCCAAGGGCGAAAAAAAGGAAGCCCAAATTTGCTTTGAGAACAGCTCATGATTTTTTTTTTTTAATTCAGTCTCATGACTAGCCAGGAACTGGCTGACTCATGACATTTGAGGGCCCTGGCTCAGCAATCCTGAGTTTGCTGTGGGAAGGTCTGTGTCCTCTAGTCCTCATGCTTCTTCATCTCCCCCTTGGCTGGCTTGCATTGCTGGGGAAATACATGATTACAAAAGTTAAAGGTGAAAAATAATTAAAAAGAACTTGGACCTAAATAACATGACTTGGAAAGGTGTCTCCTGCACTGCCTGGCCTCTGTTCTTAAAGGTTTTCCTCCAAATTCCCAGTTGCAAATACATACTGTAAAAACATATCACAAAAATAAATGTGATCTTATTAAAAGGGCAGGTCCAGCAACTTTCTGTCCTCACTTTCCTTCAGTGATGAGTCCCTTTAGGATCACTTTGCAGCAACCAAGTCAAACAAGCTAACAACTTTTACTGAGATCCAAGTTTCCCCTTCCTTGATTCTACAGGACTGGAAGTGAACCCATGGGTCTTTTCCTTCTATTTCCTAATCTTTTTTTCTTTACTTTTTTTATGCTAGGCTCTGAAACATGACTGACTTTGCTGAAAGCATTCCACATCCTTTGCTCAAATGCCATAGGAAATTACAAAATGTATTTACCATTAACAATATTTTTGTATCTACCTGATGTAAAACATCCTCATTTATTGGTTCAAATGTTATACCTAAAACACTAACAGGAATCCAGCAGTAATTATCAGCAGAATAGCAATCAGAGATCTGCCTTCAGGTCTGGGCATCTCTTTTACAGTATGAAATATCATCAGTTTTGAAACAGGATTCTGCAGCCAACAAGAAAGATGGAGAGACACTATCTACAAGGGCCTGGAATGACAGGACAAGGGAAAATGGCTTAATACTGAGAGAGAGCAGGGTTAGTTTACACATTCCCTGTGAGGCCAGTGAGGTCCTGACACAGGTTGCCCACAGAAGCTGTGGCTGCCCCATCCCTGGAAATGTCCAAGGCCAGGTTGGATGGGATTTGGAGCAACCTGGTCTAGTAGAAGATGTCTCTGCCCACAGCAGGGAATGGGATGAGAAGAGCTTTAAGGTCCTTTCCAACCCAAACCATTCCAGGATTCTGTGATGATTCTATATAATGATAAAAAATATTAATAAAATGCTTGCAGAACTAGAGAGAAATTCAGTAAGGACAGGGTAAGAAGAGCAATGTTTTCACTAGCCACAGGTTTTAAGAAAAAAAAATTATATTTGAGCCCAACCTTCAACATCATAAAAATATCATATTCCCACTGAGCTTGGGAGGAAGTCAGTGAGCACAAATACAGAACAGTTGTCTTGACAGGCTGCAGATATATAGAAGAATTGCAGAAAAATCATATGTGGCACAGGTGTTACAGGAGGCCACAAAAGAAACTGTTTAAACCAAGTTCACTAATTCTTGCAATATAGAAGCTTGCAATGGAGAAACTCAACTTCTACTTGGTTCTGCACTCAGCTCTGGGAAATCAAAGTATTATAAATTTGAATCCATTCAGACCAACAAATGGTTCAGAAAATGTCTCCTCCTTCCTGCTTATACATAATCTGAAGGCAACTAAATATATGCCTATGTATAGAATCACAGAATGGTTTGGGTTGGAAGGGACCTTTCAGTGTCATCTAGTCCAATCCCCCTGCCATGGGCAGGAAGATCTTCAACATCTAGGAAACGCTGAAAAATATCCTTTATCTGGCTCTAATCCATAGTTCCTATCCCAGAGCTGCAGAAGCCCTTGAGCCTATCCAGGAGCAAGGCTGTGTTTAATGCCAGCATCCAGATGGATTAAAAAATGGAGTATAAAGAGCCACTGTCCCAGCAAACGTCCTGACAGAGCTTTGTTTAGATGACCAGACTGTGACTGATATGACAGCTCAGCCACAGAACAAACTCAAGGCACACACACAAAACACAGCAGAACTTGGAATTCAAAAAGGAAACAGGAAGACCAGAAATTTCTTCACTGAAACAGGTGGAAAGGTGAGGATTGATACAACCTGCTACCATCCCTCCACCACTCAGTGGAAGGTACCAGGAGGTGTTTGGGAAATGAAGGAGGTAGCAAAATGCTGTTGGGAGTAAATGGGCACTTGTTCTTAGGAGCAAAATGGATCTGGGAAGAAAATGTGACTCCAAGAGGCCCATCTGAGTCTTAGTGCTTCCTTGCCACCTCTTTCTTATGACTGGGACTTGAAGTCACAAATCTGGCTCAAAACTCTGGTATGCAATGTGTAATAAAAATATAACAATCATCTAAGCCCTACTTAGTTGATACAAAACTATCATCTTGATACCATTTATAATTTCAGTGAAAACAACACTGGTTGTTAACAGATTTTAGCAATTCTCAGAAAGGTTGAAGCCCAGATTTCAGAGATGAAAGTAATGGTATAATGGAGTAGAAGAGCTTAGACTGTTGTCTTTGTTACAATTCAGACAGGAACAGAAAACAATTAATGTAAAAGTTACAGATTTTAAACCACTCTCTCCAGAACGGTTATACTACCAACAGCACAGGTGAATATTTTTTTAATATAAACATGTAAAGATCTTTAAAATAAAATATTCATGGCAAAGTATCCTAAAACACCAAGGACAACTATCGTGATAAAGTCTGCAACAATAATAATTGTAATAATAATAAAGTCTGGAACAATAATAATTCACTCTGCCAAATCAGCCAGAGAAGTTAATCCAATTTAAAATAAAATTCAATCCTATATATTGACATTATATTTGTCTCTTATCACACAGACAATTGTGTATATTGGCATATCACACAGATAATTGTTACTCAGTGGATATGCGGTATTTACAAAGCTATTTATGTCTACATACATACAGAAATACCTAGACTGTCACATATATGCCCAAACCCACATGTTTGAGAGCAAACTCTACTCCTCAGCTTGCTTTAGTCATTCAAATGTGCTTTCCAAACACATGCACACAGGGCAGCACTCAGTGTGTGAGTGGAACATGTCTCTGAGGAGCAGAGGCTTGGCACACCGCTCCCAGTGTTCATTACAATCGTCACTTCCAAGCTCTTCTTGAAGAGAAATTCTGTTGCTGGGATTGTTTAGAAACCTGAGACAGATACCTCTTAATTTATACAAGCATCGTTTTGCTGAAATCAAAAGAATAACTACGAGAAACAGTGTTTATAGGGAGAGCACTTACAACCAGCAATTCTAATTCTAAAAGCCCTGATAAGGTTTCAGCTTCCACTGCTAGCATTAATCACTTTTATACCAGTGATATCAATTAAACAAACTTCTTTATCCCTAGCTTTAAAACATAGGGACTAAAATAAATCTGTTACAAAATATGCATTTTGTTTATACATATTTACATAGACCTCAGATCTGCATATATGCAGTTCCAGAAGGATAAGGCCATGTGATGCAGAAGATCAGCAAAGCAATCTGTAGCCTCTACAGGGGCCAGAAAAGAAATATTTTTATGGTGGCAAACAACATTATGCAAGACATGCATGTGCTTTAGCTTGTGAAGGAGAAAACAGTTGCATAAGTTGTATATCCAGAGAGACTGGCAGCCATCGGTCCTGCACGCAAAAGAAAAAAAATCTCTCCTCTATGTGTTTATTAAGATTTCAAAGCTCAAGGCTACATCCTTCCTACTTCAGGGTTTCACTGACTTCTTGCAGCCTTGCACCTCGTGTCTTCTCAAAGCACGTGATGTGTCAGCAAAGTGAGTACTTTTTTTTTTTTTCACCTCACTGAGGAGGAATGTAATGGGGGAGGAAAAAGGGTAGAAAAGCCTTTCTCCCCCCTTCCCCAGTGCAGCCTGCTGGGAGATGTAGTCAAGCAGCAACTGCCACGGAAGAAAGGAGTGCAGGAGCTGCAGGAAGGGGCCACAGCAGCGAGATCCTCCCTGGGTAACCTGTGCAGGGCAGCTGGCCAAGGGCAGCTTCCAAGAGCATCACGGCAAGGGGTGCAGCTGGTGGGAGGAAAAAGAGGATCCCACAGCAGAGCTCGCTCCCACAAATCCCCTTGGCTTCATTGCTCTTGGGTGTTGGCCAACTTCATGGAAAAGCCTTGTCTGCTTTGGATATGCTGTGGGATGAACTGGGACAGGGAGGGGTCATGTCACCCCTCTCTGTCCATTAGGGCTCGGGCAATGGGAATTGTGGCTCCTGAGCCTTGAGTTGCCAAGCTGGAAAACTTCTACCCTGCTTTGTGTTTGTATATGAGGTCGTGAAACGGGAACAGGAAAACTGCATGTCCTCCACTCACGGTACTGTGGGTTACCCCAGGGACACTATTTTAGTAATAAAAGTGTTATTAATGAGTTTATAGTCAATTCAATTATTCTATACAAGATCACAATCCAAACACTAGATAATAAATATAATAGACAGTGTACAATAGATATAGTATATATAATATATATTGTATATAATATAGTAATAGTATATTATATATACACACAATATATATTATATATCATGTAATACATATTATGACATATATTATATATTAATTTATATATTACATACATTAAAATATACATAGTATATATCAAATATACACAGTAGGTATTNTTTGTGTTTGTATATGAGGTCGTGAAACGGGAACAGGAAAACTGCATGTCCTCCACTCACGGTACTGTGGGTTACCCCAGGGACACTATTTTAGTAATAAAAGTGTTATTAATGAGTTTATAGTCAATTCAATTATTCTATACAAGATCACAATCCAAACACTAGATAATAAATATAATAGACAGTGTACAATAGATATAGTATATATAATATATATTGTATATAATATAGTAATAGTATATTATATATACACACAATATATATTATATATCATGTAATACATATTATGACATATATTATATATTAATTTATATATTACATACATTAAAATATACATAGTATATATCAAATATACACAGTAGGTATTATATATTGATAATGTAGGTTCCACAAGTTCCGTAGGTCGCCGAGGTTACGCAGGTTCCCGCAATTGACGCGCGTTACGTAGATTGCGTAACTTACGCAATTTGCGTAACCTCCGCTAATTGCGTAAATTGCGCAATCCGCGTAAATGCCGTCCGCTGCCCACGTTCCATAGATTGGATTCAGCGGGATAGAGCCGCTGCTGGGTTGCCAAGCTGGAAAACTTCTGCCCTGCTTTGTGTTTGTATATGAGGTCGTGAAACGGGAGCAGGAAAAATCACGTCCAACCTGCTTCCTTCCCTACGTGCTTGTGACTTTCCTCAAGACCTCCTCTTTGATCCCATTAAAGCCGCTGGGCGTGCGTATTTTAGTGGGGTGAGAGTCGGAGGAAGAGGAGGAGGAAGGATATCCAGTGTGTCCAGCCAGAGGGGGATGCCAGGGAAGTGGCGGGAGGAAGGGGAGGGATGCTCCAGCTTCTCTCCTTGCCGTGCTGCGAGGCGGGAGAGCAGGACGGGGTTTCGTCCTACACCCGAGGGCGGCGAATTGCTCCCAAGTTCATCCCCCTTTACCCACCGGCACCACAGGAATCACGCGGCTCAAAGAAAGCGGAGAAAAGCACGCTCCACCTCATCCCAGCCCCGCGGGAATCCCGTACACCACTCGCTTCTCCATCGCCGCGTCTCCGCCGGGGCCAGCACACCCTGCCCGGCCGCCGCTCGGCGTGGGCTCCGCGGCCCGGCTTGGNTTCTCTCCTTTGCCGTGCTGCGAGGCGGGAGAGCAGGACGGGGTTTCGTCCTACACCCGAGGCCGGCGAATTGCTCCCAAGTTCATCCCCCTTTACCCACCGGCACCACAGGAATCACGCGGCTCAAAGAAAGCGGAGAAAAGCACGCTCCACCTCGTCCCAGCCCCGCGGGAATCCCGTACACCACTCGCTTCTCCATCGCCGCGTCT
>VXBB01011150.1:59041-97633 GCA_013399915.1 Illadopsis cleaveri | reverse complement strand
GGAAGCCCCTGTTGGGTTTGGGGGGTTTTTTTTTTTTTTTTTTTTTTTTTTTTTTTTTTTTTTTTTTTTTTCTTCCTCTCTCTCTTTTTTTAAATTTTAGTAGCCGAAGCAGCAACTGGCAGAGACGACGTGAAAGGACTGATCAGCAGGCGCTCCTGGTCACTGTTATCGGGTGGGGGAAGGGAGCCCCATCCTCCTGGTTTAATGCCTGGCTGGGCAAAAGCGGCTTCGACTGGGGAAGAATCTGTTTGGAGGGCAGGGAGAAAGGGGAAGGGTTAAGGAAGGAGCATCTGCCGAGCTGAACAAGGCAGCCCTGGAAGAGCGGCTGTGCCCAGTGCTCCCTCAATGGCAGCTGGACAAGCGTCGCCTACAGCTCAGCCCCCTGGGCACTGCAGCCCACAAGCCCACCTGTGAGCTCCGGGGGCTCCTGCTCGGATGGAGCCATAAGGACTTTGTGCCTCCGAGCTCCCAAGAGCATCCAGCAGCCTGCCCTGGGTGTGTGGCACCACCAGGTGCCCCCGTTGCAGGACTGCCCGGTTTTCACAGGAATTCCAAACCTGCTAGTTCAAGTGAGAGTAGGATTAGGACTGCTCCATTTCACACACAGTGTAAAAAGCACTGCTGGCGTTTGAAATGCCTTCTTAGACATTTTTCCTGTTGTTAAGCTGCCTGCAGGGCAACAAAGCTGGAGAAGAGTCCAGAGAGTAAGGCATATGAGCTTCTCAGCCTGGAGAAGAGGAGGCTCAGGGGGGACCTTTTCTCTCTCTACAACTCCCTGACACGAGGGTGCAGCCAGGTAGGGCTCAGGCTCTGCTCCCAGGGCAAAAAGAAATGGCACCCCAAATTTTGCCAGGGAAGGTTCATGTTGGACGTCAGGAGGAATTTCTTCATGGAAAGGGTTGTCAGGCTTTGGAAAGGGGAGGTGGTGGAGTCCCCACCCTTGGGAGCGTCCAAGGAACAACTTGGATGTGGCACTCAGTGCTCTGGTCTGGTTGACAAGCTGGCCACAGGTTAGACTCTAATCTTAGAGGTCGTTTCCAACCTAAATAATTCAGTGATAACATGTATGATCCCTAGCACAGCCAGGTGGAAGCACAAGCCTTTTCAAAACACATTAGATATACCTGCCATTTTCACTCCACGTTTGTCCAGTGTCACAGAAAATCAGGTGTTTCCCAGCTGGCAAAACATCTTTCTGTGCGAGGACTGGTCCCTTCAAGGAGCATGTGAAGGGCATTTCAGGCCCTGACCCAAAACAGGCAGGCAATGCAACCAAAGTGTGCCTCTTGCTCCCATCATCTTCTGACAGTTTGTGCCCTTCCAGAGTGAGGAAGGCCCAGCAGCACCAGCCCATGTGCCCAGGCAGTCCTGCTGGCTGGGATATGGTGTCAGCACAGTGTGGGATCACTGTGAGAACTGCTCAGGAGCCCCAGAGCCAAGGGATGGGTACCACCCCTGCACTGTCTCCCTCTCCTGCACCTCATGCCCAAAGCCCAAAATCAGCATTCACTGGGTCAAGTGCATGGCACTGGAGGTGGGACAAAAGCAGAGCTTCCCAAGGTACCTGGAACACTCTTGGGAGAGTTCTGGAACACAAGGAGTTCTCATGAGCCTGGGAAAGTCCCCACAGATTTCAGTAAGAAATCCACCAAAATCAGATGTGTTACAGAGTAAAGCACTTTTAGGACGTGATGTAAAGGTTTTGGAAATCAATGCAAGAATTGCAATTTATTTGAATACCTTTGGATCAGGCCCTAGACACCATAGAGGAAGATCCTTTAAGAGTCAATGGAGAATTCAGAGGTGAATTTTGACTTTAGAGTATTTAGGAGAATATTCACATCTCCTCAGCAACTCCTTATGTTTCCCATGAGGCAACCAGACTTCCACCAGCACTGAAGACAATAAAGATGCAGTGTTTTCTATAAAACCTTATCTTTTCAAATGCTCAAATCTTTACCCAAACCCCTGCCTTTTACAGTCTACAGAAATGGCCCTTGGCCCATAGCTGAATTGGAGTTGCTTTTAAAGAAACATGACTGCATTATTAAATACTAAAGCACGAGCTTTTTTTAATTGTGGTGACGTTTTCCCCCCTCTCCTCTTGCTCCTGCAAAAATAGTCCTCAAAGGATGGCATTCGTTGGATAAAAAAAATGATAAAAATGCTGTTTTGGAAGAAGGAAATCCACAGAATTTGTCATTTATTAAAGATGTAAAAGAGCCTGCATTCTAGACAAGTACAGACATAAGCACACACAGCTGGCTCAGGGGAGCTCGTGCATTTATATTAGGACACTTCAATAAAATTAAGCACTTTGCACAAATCTAAATTTTGATTGTGTGAGTGTCTTCAAAAGGCACAATTGTTCACAAAATAAACTGCTGACCCATAATAAGGTCTTTATGGCTGCTGGATCACCAAACCATCTTTAAAGGGTCTCTTCTTCATAATTCCATTAGTTAAAGACTTGACATCTGATTTCCTTAAGTGCCTTCCTGCTTTAACTCCTTTTAAGCATTTTGAAAAATCCATCTGCTTATTAAAGCAACAACTTAAAATGAGCAGTTACACTGAAAATGGGGGAATGTGGCCTGCTGAGTCTGTTAGTGCTACTTGCTTCCTGTGGGGTTGGCAAAGAGAAGAGAGTGTCACCCAGTCTTCTGTTTCAGCTAACAGAGAAAATTCTCTTTTCTGACCCAATAGCCTGTCTTGTGCTTGTGCTCTTCAAAAGAAACAGGCAAACAAAAAATGATGGAAAGTGGAGGAAAAAAACCTGCCCAGTTTTTGCTTTTCTTAAGAGAAGCTGGACCTGACTGCTTGCTTCTGAGGCACACTTACCACTTGCTCCCTTACTCCCTTCAGCTTCACACCTGAAGAACTCAGCTTGTTCTACAGCCATTGAGGGTGCAACACTGCAAACTGCAAATGTACAAAGACTCATTCACTGGATCCACAGAGGAACCAAAAGTGGTTTACCAAGGGCAGGATAAAAGAAAGGGAGAGTAAAAACTGATCAAACGCACATTCATTTTCTCTGTCTCCTCATTACTGACTTTGGGCTCACTTTTCACGTCCTGGAGTTTGGATATTGACAAGGACCAAACTTACAACAAGCACTTTGGTGATCTGAGAGCCCAAAAATCCCACCAGCTTTTGATAAACTCAGCATTCCTTGGAATCTTTTTAAAATTCTTAAGGGAAAAAACCCTCAACTTCAGAAGTGCCCTACAGAGTTTCAGAAGAAGTGAGCAATGCAGCCCTGGAACTGCCAATGCATTGGAGTTGCATTTTAGTAACAGGATTGCACTTGTGGCTGAACACACAGTACATGCACTGTGAAGATATTTTAGAAGCTGTGAAATTAGAGTCAGCTATTGAAGTAAAGAATTGTTTAATCCTTGGTCTCCTCTCCCTGGCAAGAGTACAACAGCAGGAGAAATCTCCACTGGGCTTATCTACTTTGCCACATTTTCACCAACATTGATTGTTCACCTATACCCACATCAAAATACTCAGCACACACATTCCCATCCTCAGCCCTCCCAATGGTCTTTCCTCACCATATAAACTTCCTGCACTGTCACATTATGTTGACAAGGTAGTTGCTTTCCTAATAAATATGTGCCTCCAGTGTGGATTCTGTAATATCTTCTGAAAAGTTTTTAATGCCAGCAGATGACAAAGTTCAAAGGTATAATCTTTAAGAGGAAAATGGGCTTTAAAGGAAGGCCTCACAATGGAAATAATAATGATTTTTGTTCACTTACCAGACCAGGGAATATAGGGAAGAGAGTATTTTAGGTTAATAGGAAACATTTTTTGTTGATCAATTGGTTTTTTAATGGGGAAGTAGAGGAACTGCATATGGTGATCAAGTGAAAGCTGCTGTCCAAACTGTGGTTTTCAGCTTTTAAAATTATACGTGTCAAAACATTTAGAATGTGCCAAAACAAAACCTTTTGGATTTTAAACTGAATTTTTTGTTTTTGGAGGACAAAACAATTTAATAAATTCAGCACTAATCCACAGAGCATTTTGCTTAAAAAAGCTTCACATCTCCTCACAAGTGCAGCATGCCTGCAGCAGCCGGGAGCTGTTTCTTGGCTGTCCTTTGTGCAGCCCAGGCACAGCCAGGGTCACCATGCTCTCAGCCCCCGGGCTGGGCTCACACACTTCATTCAGTCAGGCTTTACTTGGGTCACTACTCCTGGCAGTGCTTCTGCAGACCTGCCACCACCTTTGCTGGCCTCTGCTGTTCAACAACACAGTTTTGGCACGGGCAACCTGACTTTCCTTCTGTTCAAGGGGACCGTTCCCTTTGCTTTTCTGACTCAACAGCAACCAGCCCTTTCCCTCTCTGCTCAGGAGGGAGCAGACACAGCCCAGTGAGCCGAGCAGGTGCCACAGCAGGCACCAAACCCCTTGGTGACCGAGAGCTGAGTCCCTAGACAGGCACAGCAGTGAGCAGTGACCACTAGATGGCTTTGTCTAGCAAACCTCACCTCCTCCTAGTGCAGGATGCTTTTTCCCACCTTTATTTTTCACCTGATTATTTCAGTCTTAACATAGGGGGAAAAAAAAAAAAGAAAAAAGAAAGAAAAAAAGGAGAAAAATTATTTTAACCACCTGAAGTTTCAGAGAACCCTTATTTGTCTTCCTTTAGGGACTTTCATGGAAGGGGATGCTTCCCAGGTGCTTACTTCAAAAAAACTCCTCACTCAGCCCAAAAATACTTTTACCCTGTCCTGTCAGCCAGACAGCTAACACAGTAACAACCTGGGTCTTAAACCAGGGCATGTTCCATCAGCATTCAATGCCTCTTCTCTAAGCAGCTCTACCTCCCTTACAGTGAACAGCCTGTAAAATCAGACTAGACAAATCACAGATGTGTGGCCATAATTATCAGACTTCAGTGAAATAATTTAATCATGTGAGGAAAAAACAATAAAAGTATCAGGTGACTGTTGTGAAAAAAGGGCTTTTAGTTAGAATCTTGTCTTTCAGCTGAAACCAGAGACTCTTCTAAAACCACTGAGGTCAACAGAAAGACACTTTAGGTTGAATTTAGGTGGATTTAAAAGAAAAAACATTGCTCCAGGCCCACTTGTTCCTGTGGCTTCTCATACCACTGACCATAGGACAGACCAGTGAATATACCTCACATCTACACTGAACATAAGAGCTAAATTTCTTCTACTGATAGAAAATGCAGTGTCCATGTTCCTAGTGAAAAAACTGTGAAATCCTCCATTACCATAATGGTAGCCCCCCAAAAATACTAATGCACCAAATGAACCAAAGAAAAACATGTGCTTGATTGGATCCAGGATCCCAGATCCAAGTTTAACCAACACCAGCACAAGGCCACATCCTAAGGTTTAAATGCTACATCAGTAAATGTAACCTCCCATCACAGAACTCCAATTAAGGCAATGAGCATTATTGATTTCTAAAAGCTGTTGGTGTACAACAAAACAGAACCAGCAGCAAGAAGAGCCAGCAGGGCACTTCTGCAATGAGGGAAACACCCTCCAGTCCTGGCAAGGGGTGCTTCTAGAACATGTGTAACTGAGCAAAGGCAGTAAAGATAAATACCTATTCTGCAACAGAGAAGCTGCCATGGAAGGGATTGAGAGTGTGGGGTCTGGTGCATGACTCCACCAGCCAGTCCAGTAGGTGAAAGAGCCACGGCCAGGCTGGAGGCAGAGCTGCTGACTGGGGCACAGACTCCCACCATTGCTGAAATACTATGAAAAGCAAAAAGGTTCTCTTGTAACTGTGATGAAATGCACACCCTTCATTTATCCTGTTTTGGAAACAAGGCTGTTTTCATTGCTCTCAGCTGAAGCTGTTATTTCTACTCAATGTGTACTTATAGTGAAGATGCCAACATGAACAAAACCTTTCCTTTTTAGAAGAGAGCTTTGCTCTCTTGTTTCATTTAAGTGATTTTGACATTGTTGTGGAACATGAAGCTGATCTCTCAAAGCTACTTGGAGAAATATTTTCTTAGACAGTCATCTTCTTTCCTGTCTTTAGGTCTTACCACAGCATTCATTTTAAAACAGAAGTCAATTGAGAGCTTTAAAAGAAATTAATGCTATGATATGGTTTGTGATCTGCTGTCTTTTCCAATGTTTTCTCAGATAGTCAGCATGGTTGTTAGAGTGTATCAACTCACTCTCTTTCCAGAACTTTCACGATAACTGCAAGATAAATTAAATTCAAAATCCTGTTCAGTTTCCTCCAGTACTACAAGGGCTCATTTGCCCATACAGGTCACACCTTACATCTTTTCTACCACAATATTTCTTCACTTACCACCCTCCAACATGGGAGCTAAGCTGGGTCAGTCACTGGTAGCCCTGAACCCCTCCCAGCTCCAGCAATGCTTGTTACCAGGGTGCCACATCTGAGGCCACCACCACTAATCTGCTTAATGGCTGTGAGACTTGCAGGGCAAAATGTGGCTTCTGACTCCAAAGATGAAAATTCAGTATTAGGATTTTATTATCCAAGTGCATCACATTTTCAATTGTCCCCTAAAAGTAAAGCCTAATAGACAAAGAATGCTGTGGGGGTTTTCATTGCCCATACAAAATTTGAGATGAGATACAACCAGAGCATTTTGGTGGTTAGAGCCTCAGTTGCTGGAATCAGGTGATTACAAAACATTCACAGCTTTCATTTCCTATCTTAAATTCACATCTTCCTGTACCATTGTGATTAGTAAGCTCCTGAAGCTTAAAACTTGAGACAAACAAAAAGCAGCTTTTTTTTTAAAATACAATACAATCTAAGCTAATAATTTCACTTCAAGTGCTCCTAAAATTGTTTGTTTCTGGTTGAAGATTACTATATACAAGATTGGAAAAAACTGGTAGGAGCTCTCCCTTTAATCTCAGTTTATTGAGCTGGGTGCAGCAAGAATAATTATTTGTTGCCTACCTGGCATTTTGAGATACTGCATTCCTACTTCCCCATGCTTCTCTTTTGAAACAGCTCTGATCATTTCCTTTACAGCAAGAGTGGGGACAAAGCAGAAGGTAGATGCTTGCTGAGTCCTTACTGCACTGAAGGTATTTTGCCAGTGCAACAAAGAGCTCCACAGTCATTCAGATGTGGGGTCACCCATGTTCAACACTGGACACAAACTTTGCATTCATGCTTGTCTTAAAAAAAGGAAAGCAACCACTAACATTTTTACAAGAGTGGGCAGCAGTTGCTGATGCACATCAACTAGAAGTAGTAACCATGGTTATCAGTCAAGTTTCCAGATCTCAGCACTCAAGGGACACCTGGAAGTTACTGAAAAAGCTCTCCCATTATCATAGGTTCAAATGCAAATAGTTCACAACTCACCTCCAAATTTAACCCAATGTGAACAAATCCCTCACCTAATAACCTGGGAAGCAGGGCCTAGCAAGAAGAGAAGAAAGATGTTCCAACTGTTTAGTAGCCTTCATAAAAAGAATAGTTTTGTACTTTTTATCCCCTAGGGAATAATGCCAGCCTTGCTTACATATTACATGCTAATAAAAATGCTTTCGGTGCTGAAATAAATCCCAAGGCAGCCCTTTAGAAGAGTCCCAAATTAGAAGTGACAAGACAAAAATGGGTAGTGCTAAAAAGTCTAATTTAGCACAAGACCATACAGTGGTAAAAAGCATAGAACCAGATTAGCCATTACTACTGGCTATTAAATTTTCACTATTTGAACTCATTTTTTTCTGTTCAGAATTGACAGAGGCTCATTAAAATCCCTCTTTGAAGCAATTCATAATGTTTTGGAGTGCCATGCTGAGGACAGAACCAGTTGTACTAGTAATACATGTGTTCAATGTACTTGGGAGTGGGAATTAGTCAGTGTCAAATGAGACACTGAGACAATGAGAAAGGCGGCAACAAGATGGATATAGATGGATGTCCTCCACACATGGTACTGTGGGTTACCCCAGGGACACTATTTTAGTAATAAAAAAGTTATTAAGGAGTTTATAGTCTATTCANGCAGTTTCTGGAGTTTTTTTTCCAGCTTGATGCTGCCTCAGAAATGATGTCTGTAGGAGCAGCATGTCACCTCTTCAGCAAGTAGGCTGTAAGGATTAAAAGTGACTGTCTCAAGTGGAAGGCAGGATTCTGGCTTGCAGGGCTGCTGTCCATGCTCAGAAGGACAGCAGGGTAACACTCAGCTATTATTTAGGTAAAATTAAAGCTTCCTGCCCTAGAAAGAACGATAGGATTTTAGCTCAGCTCTACCCTCTACAAGTTTTAGCCAAACAAATGGTGTTTTCATGCCTTCAAGCTTTTCTCCATCCTTTTTGACCCTAATAGCTCCTACACTCCCTGTTCTGCTTTTGGTTGTATGAGAGGGGCTGCCTCGGTCACAGGAGCAGCCCCGGAAGGAAAAGGGGAGGACAACTGGTATAAACAATTTCTAAAGTGTTTTTTGTGTTGAATGCTGCCAGTACAAAACACAAAATGGGAAATTTGGAATTACACTCTCCAAAATGTTAGAAAAGTCTTGCTAACTTCTCATGGGGATCAAGCAAGTGCTGGAAAGGGCCCAAAAAGAAAAGTCAGGGATAATGTGAAAAGCTTCCCAAACAAACAGCTTCAAGAAAGTCAGAACAGCATTCACATATTGGGACATTTCTCTAAACCTCAATATTCTTTCACATTTTTCCATTGAGCTCTGCAAAGTTGAGTGACTAAATATTGCAAAAGCTGAAACCATCCAGACCTGGAATCTTCATCCTTCACTGGAAACATTCCCACAGAGTGAGAGCAGCCTCCAAGGGGGTTGTGGCAGTGAAGCACTATACACCTAAATCCACTCAATAACATGCTGCACTGCCACTGGAAAATATTTAGAGGTCTCCAATTGGAAAATGTTGAAAACTCACTGATTTAGACTGATCAAGCAATTGCTCAGCTTCTACAGCAAAACAAAAGCCACAGAAGTGTTGTGGAAGTGGAGTGACACACTCCACAAATACAGGTATGAGTCAGGACAAAGTCAAATGAGCCACTTCTAGAGCCTCTGCCAGGTCAGAAAATATGAGCCTGTTTTAACTATTGTCTTAAAACTCTTGTCTTAAAGGCAATGTGATCCCTTAGGAAACTTGCACTCAACAAGTGCAATGGCCTCAGCAGTATCATCCCACTCTTTGCAGAGGCAGGTCTGTCATTCCAGGGCTGCTGTAAGAGGCACTCACCCTCCAAGCTCCAGAAGAAATCCAAGTTGTTAACCCCTTTAAGAAGGCACCAGGGTGAGAATGAATACAGGGGGGTAAAAGCATCCTTAACTATTTGTAAAGGCAACAGTTGCAGTTTCTGCCATCAGATTTCATGCATGAGCATCTCTTCCAGGGCTGTGCCATCCAATATCTGGCAGCTCCATGGCTGCACAAGGAGGCACACATGAAGTAGGGATGTCAGAGGAGGAACTGCACTCCTAGCTGAGATTCTGTGCTGCCCTGCTAAGGAAACAGGGAGAAGTTGAACTTAATGGAGATGTTTTTCACTGCCCAATTGGCATCACATCCATGCTGCCATGACAGGCACAAGGCAATCCTGCTATAAACACAGGGCCCTAGAGCAAAGCCATCCCAGGAGACAGCACTTGTAGAGGCTCCTTCAGCAAAGCCATCCCTCAACATCCCATATTCAGCAGCGGTTATGGAAAACATCCTGTCTGTTCCTGAACACCTGCAGGATTGGGACAGCCCAGCCAGTGACTCACATCCAGCCTTTCTGCTTATAAAAACCATAAACAACTAATCACACTTTTCCAAAATTGGCATTTTTAAAAATATCCAAGACAGATGCTTTGTCTGCTCTGCAGCACTGTCACCCAGCTTATGTAAGCAGGCAGAAATGGCAAAATCAGAAATTTCCAAACAAAGGCCCTTTCAGGGTCAATGTCACTCAGACATTTCTCTCTTTCCTCACAGTTTATTATATGGATTTGTTACATTTTCTGGTTTAATTTGGATTAATTGCAAGAAGAGGTGTGAACTATCTTACAGTGCCATGCTCAAGTCTTTGTTTTGAAAGGGCCAAAGTGACCATCTGTGAAATCTTGAGAGACCAGGAAGAGCAGATTCACCTCACAATTGTCCCTTTCTGCGTGAGAAATAATAATACCCCTCAAAGCAGCCAGCGAAGGCTTAATGAACACTCACAAGCCAGCATAAGCTTAATAAGCCTGAACTGATGAAGACAAAGATAATCACAAAAGAGAAAGTTCTGCTCCAGTGGTGAGATGAACCCGGGTGTGATCACCACAGCACCAGCAGCAGGGAAACCTCTCCCAAAGCATCCCATGGGCTACAGGAGAATCTCACAGCTCTGGGGAGCTACAAGCTCCTCAAGAGGGCTGAAAACCAGATTGTACTTATCCAGCTCACACTTAATGCCCACTCAAGTGAAAACCAGAACACCTGAGTTCACAGTTCAGGTAATAAAACTTCATGCTTCTAACAAAAGTATTCCCCAGCATAATGCCTGGGGCCCTGCCACTTGACAGTCCTCGGGTGCATACTCCAGTGAAAATAATCTGAGGATATATGGGAAGAGGAAAAAGAGGAAATCTCTTCATAATGTTATATTTTTGAAGTGTTTCCTTATTAAATTGACCTTGTTCCCAAACAGGCAAGGATTACAATGAAAGAATAAATCAATAGTCCATCAAAAATAACAGTGTGATTAGACCTCTCTGACTTTTGCTTTTCTGTTTGTCTTGCTGGAGGCCTGTTCAGCTCCATTACTTCGTCTTGTTATCCTCTGGCAAGGTGTGGGAAGAAATAACCATGTCTTGGAGAGGGACCTTCCTCCTCACTAATGCAGGCAAGGCTCTGGTGTGAAAGTTTTCACATCTTGGGCATGAGAGAGGGAATTTCAAAGCAGTAACCAGTAGATTGTTATATCAATTGTTTTTGCATTGAACTTCCTCTGAATGCTGCCCAAGTATTGGAATGTGTTCCCAAGGGTTACTAACAGCAAGACGGCTCCTCAAAACAAGGAGCGCTGACATGCAGAGTAACTGCAGCAATGCAAATCATTTTGTCTTGTCCTATATAAATTCTTCCACTACAAATGAATTTTTATATGTTTGCATGCTTGATTCCTTCACCTCGAACTTCTTCTCACAGCCAAAACCAAATACATTCCAAATTTTCCTTAGGGATCAAAAGTTATTCTGTCTTTCAATTCACACCAAAAATATAGCTGACCCAGTTACCATTGAGCTGCTCAGGCAGAAATCAGCTGGGGAAAGCAGGATGAATGACATTCTGGATCAAATGCATAATTAAGGCATACTAAATACAGCTGGCCATAATTTTTCCAAGGAAGAGGATTTTAGATAGCTTTTTGTAAGTCAACATCTTCCAGTATTTTTTTATGTTGTCAAAATTTTTGTGTTTCTTACTGTCTCACATATTTTGAATATAGCTATTTCTACCAAAGCAGCTAGGAACTCTTAAGGAAAAAAAAAAATAATCAAAGCAATTTTTCAACAAGAAATTTGTTTTCAAGTACCATTCTTTTTGTGGATTGTATCCTCTCTCCCCTGGAATTACAACTTTATCAAAAATGGAAGCACTGAATTTTTCTCTGAAAACTTTTACCTAAACTTATTTGCTTTTTTTTCTTCTTTTTAATCCCAAAAATGTCTTTGAAGTAACAATTATTTTTCTGATTAGCTCAACAATCTCTGCTTAACTGACGTACGCTTTCAAGGATGTTGTTTACAATTTTGAGGTGATTATCATTTCCCCAAAACTCTACATTAAACTCTTCTGGTTGGAACACTTATTTTGTGCCCAAGGAAAGGGCACTTTCCGTGCCCTTTTTTATGTGTGGGCGATATTTGGTCATGTTTTGCCATTTGATTGCAACATGAACAGAGTAGATTATTTTTATTAATTTTTCATTCAAGAAACAGAAGTTCACATTGACTGAAATGCTCATTACAATTAAGCTATTTTAGTCAGAAGAAATTCCAAATAGATCTTTCTTTAATCATTTCAGACCAGTCTCAGAGTTTTGCTGGAAGAAAAATTAATCATGAAGACATGAAGTCACATAAAAATGTTTTCTATTGTTTTAACTAAAGTATCTCTTTTTAGTGCCATATTAACACTAACATTGTTTGGTTTTTTTGACTCCAAACTATTCTTTTTTACAGCTTGTTTGCACTTTGAGAAGGAAACAAGCTATTTGCAGAGATCTAGTCTTTGTAGCACGTGTGTGTGCCTGCATGTCTGTGTGTTCATCCACGAATTTTCACCTACTCTGAGAAACTGATCTTGGACCAAATCTCAGGAATGCATATGGCTGGGTACATGGCAATTATGTTCTTGCTAAGCTTCAAATTCATTTAGATCAGAAAGATTCTTCCATCATTATATATATTGTGTCACAGGAAAAGAGTTGACTTGTCCCACCTGAGACAGGATGGCATTTAGACCTAAAGCTCATGAATAAATTTAGTCCAGTAGGATGGAAGATATTAAATATTATATTATCTTTATGTGTTTTATGGTCTTCCACCATAGCTTTATTTCACTATGAGTTTAGAGAAATTGTTTAAACTTTACAACTTACTTTCTTATTATTGAATATGATAAGCTACAAATTTTACATAGAGAATTCAGGTTCTTACACTGTCTTACTGCAGCCCATGTTGAGAATTAGTAAAATCAGAAAGAAGCAAAAGTGGGACTTACAGTCTCAGATAAATTAGGACAAAATTGCATGAGACTGATATTCAAACTAAACTTTTTCAGAAGACATGGTAAATCCTCCTCATTTCTATTTTCACCTCTCCTGGGTGCAGAGTAAACAAACTTCAGCAGCTGATAGAAGAGAGAATCTTCTCAGATGCTCCTTTGGTGAGCAGCAGAGTCCCGTGGAAATTAAAACATTTCTCTAGTGCTACCAAATGTATTGAGAAGGAATTTGGGAAACAGAGCGCTTGGAAGCAGAACAAGGGGACAGGCAGGCTAAAGAAATGAAATTATCAAAACATAACAGTACAGGAACAAGAGGGATATACACTAAGCTGATGAAAAGCAACACAGAAACAGGAACAAAAGCTACTTGTGAAATTTAACTACTCAGTGGGTAAGCATTTGGGTGGAGATTCTCCAAACAGCAGGCATCTGCTGAGAGAGCATTTGAACTTCCTTGTATGGCTGAAATCCCCCAGCACTAGCTGAGCTAGTCTGGCTCTCTGAGCTGCACAGGGAGTGCAGGGTTGCCAATATGAGCTCTGCATTTTCTGCCTTTTGCAAATTCCTTTGTTTTATCACTGTAGGTTTTTTGTCAGACCTTTTTTTCCACATACATCCAGAGAGAGTGATTCTGCTCACAGAGCTGCAACAAGTGAAGAGAAAACTGGCTGCCCTGGCACTGAGACACTTTGTGCAGCTTCTGATTGCACTCCCATCTCTCTCACAGCAGCCCCCTGTGCACAACGAGGGAAAACTACAGGCAGCAGAAAAACCACTGCAGAGCACCAAGCTTTGAGCTGCCCCTTGATTGCCTGTGAGAAGTGAGGAGAGTGACTGTTGTTGGCCAGCAAATACAAATTTCATATTTGGGTGTCCTTAGTGCTGTGGAATTTTTTTTTTTTTTCCTGGTGGAGCTGCCTTTTGAAGGTGGCTTTTCTTGAGCAGCCCATGCAGAGACATTGCCTGCTAGGTGGAAATTAGCAGGAATTAGTGCAGGTGCTCCTCTTGGCTCCCATACATGGGAGCAGCTCAGAATTCCTCACCCTCCATGCCAAGGTGGGAAGACTCCTCTGGCAGGGATGCACTGTGATGCTCAGCTCCTCTGCACAACATAACTGAGACTTAGGAAAAGTCAGAGTTTTGCCTGGGCAGTGCTTAATTTACAGCTGACTTTTTGCTGCTAGTTACTGTCTCTGCATAATGGACAAGAGCACTTTAGCTCCCCACCTTTTTGCTGCTGATTAATTGATCTGAAACGCTGGTGTGGTCATTCTGCATTTAGCATCTTTGGGAACCAGAGCTGGAAAAGTAACAATTCATACATGTTTCAGTTCCAGCTATTGTAAATTAGTCATGGGATATACAGATTTACCATGCCAGTAATTCCAAGATGAACTGGTAAAATGAACAAAATTATTTTAGAGTTTAGCAGCATCACTGTGTGTCCAGCATCAACAGCCCATGCTCAGACTATCATTACCTGATTTAGAAGGGGCTTAAGAGACAAGTGCATATAGATGGAGCAGCTGAGGCAAAGTGAGGTTCAGAGATTTCTGAAGCAGTTCAATGGATGCCTTGAGGAAGCTAGGAAAGAAAACCAAGTCTCCAAGATACAACACCCCTTCCCTTTATGGCCCCTTCACTTTCATCTCCTGACTCCTGAGAACCCCCAGTTCTCAGCTGAAGAGTTGAATGTTATGAGATGGTCAAGGGCTTGAGGAGAAGGACTAAGTCAATCCTCTGTATAAATGTAGTGCCTCACAACTATGACTGACACCCCAAGGGCTGACACTTACAAATGCCAGACATGCCCCAGTGAATGTGTCAATTAGATGTGCTGATTCTTCACAATGGTACTGCAAGTAAACAGAGTCCCATACATAAAGAGTTATTCCTTGGAATACTGGCTTTAACTTACAGTGGAAGTACAACTTGTATTTTGTTTCCCACACTTGGTTCCTAAAGGTAGATGTCAATTTTTACTCTGAAGAAAGAGTATCTTCACAGGAGGGTGAGGGCTTCCTGAAAATTANGGATGTGTTAAAAAGAGACTGGATGAGGCACTTGGTGCCGTAATCTAGTCGAGGTGTTGGAGCATGGGTTGGACTCGATGATCTTGAAGGTCTCTTTCAACCTAGAAATTCTGTGATTCTGTGATTCTGTGATTCTGTGAAATGGCACGGGATATAGAGTAATGCAGGAGTTGACCATACAGAGCCCTTGCTTGTTGACAAGCCCAAAAAGGTAAATTAGGGTAAAAATAGGCTCTTGAGACACTGAAGTTATATTGCTGGGCTAGAAGAGTGTGTCAGGTGAAGTGACAGCAGGAAGTCTCAGATGTCCTGGTAAAGTGGGGGGAGATGGCACTGCTGGAGCACAGGCACTCTCTGTCACTAGTGCACACACCAGTCCAGTGCATCCCTTACCTGCCCCCACACTGCCAGGCCCGAGCCCAGGACATGATGTCTAAATCACAGACACAGGTAACAGGCAAGGAGGGACTAGAATTTGTGCAATAACAGCCTTAACAGCGACCATGAGCTTCAAGATACAGAATTTCATGCAGTACACAGAACTGGATGATACAGCAGGCACTCCTCTACTCTCTCCCTTTATTCTCAAGCTGTAAATAAGCTACAGCATAGAGTTTCATTAAAGTAATGGAGAGATCAGAAACTACTTGGCACAGTAGAACTACATTCCCACACAGCTGAACTGAGGCTGCAAGAAAAACGGTAGGTTGTCCTTCAGAAATATATTGAACTGCAGAAAAGTCTGACTTACATTTATTTTGTGAACTTTAAGATGACTATTTCTATCTCTACACCTACACACAAAATATTGCACTAATTTACAGTAAAAGAATACAGAAGCTTGTATCCTGACTAAGACTCTACCTAAAACACAATAGAAATTGTAACAATCAGAGATGCAGAAAGTGCAGAGTGGAAAGATACATTGCGAGAAAAGGAATAAATTCATAAAACTGACTAAAAATAAGGTTTGTGAGGGGAGTTTCACTTCTGTTGTTGCAGCTAGAAAGGGAAATGGACAAAGGAGAGCCACGCTCCATGACATGACCAAATCTTGGTTAACATAAATCAGAATTAGGACTGATATGCAAGTATAACTCTCATTACAGACTTATATCTGATTGTCTTGATTTAAAATATTATATGAAATGTAGAAAACGTTGGTGATAAAGATTACACAGGATTTTTCCATCATTTCACTGTGGGCTTTTTTTGTTTACAGTATAGCACCATTTTCTGATTATTTTTGGGTTACTATTTGCATTCTTCACCTTTTGGAGAGCAAATTTCAGAGTCATCCAGATGATGTTTAGGTAAAAAAAGGGCTTTTAAAAGAGCCTTCTCTAGGCCATCTGCATTTTTGCATCCTGTGCTGCATATGTAAAGCCAGTAAAGGAGATAGTAGAATTTTTCCACCTACATTAGTTACAATACTGTCTCCAGCCAAAGCCATACACCAAAACCCCAGAGACTTGGCAGCTGGGTCTCCCCATTTCACTATCTTTTTTGGAATTAATGGGATTTTCACCTTCATTTTTCACATACCTGCCACAGATAGGCAGGAATACTCTAAGGAAGCCCTATCACTGGGAAATACTTCTATTCTCCTAATTTACTGAATGCAAATAATGATACTTCCTTCATGTGCTGCAGTCCTGTAGGAAAAGCCACAACAAGAAAAGCCCAACCAGTTGTTACAATTAGAAGAAATTTTCTATGCACAGCTGTTGGCTAAAAGAAACATCAGAAAATCTTAGGGGCTGCATCTCACTGGTGCCAGTTAAGACTCTCCAAGATCCATGCACTTAGAGTTATGTTGGTTCTGAAAAATGAAAAAGCAGCAAGGCAGTGACTTCGGTCTTCTATACCAAGATCAAACCACCACTGCCATATAATTCAAAATGCTGCCCTAGTGTGTGTTCACTCTCTGAATTCACAAATGTTCAGGAAGCACTGGCAACAGGGTGCAGTCCAGGCAGGTTTTTATTCTATAGCAAGTAATCTCTGTCCTCCTGCAGCTGGGACAAAGGTGGAATAAGGTGCTCTGGCTAATCTGATGGAAACAAAGTGATATTTGTTTAGGAGCCTGCACATGTTCTGGACATCAGTGGTGCTGCAGGTGACCAAGTCAGGCACAGACACAGTTGTAGCTCCTGTAACACTAAGGCCAAACACCCTGTGGAGTGTAACCTTTGCAAGGCCACACCTGATTTGATCTCTGCGTGTTACAGGGGCCCATGATAAGCTCCACTGCCCTCAACACTCGGGGTAAACCTCCAGTCTTGGCACTCACAATGTCACTGAATGAAACCAGGATCAAATGGATCATCATGTTGCATTTGCTGCAGTCTCTAATAAGACAGTTCTCCAACCCCACTAAACATGACTTTTTGGCTTGAGAAGCTCAGCTGCATCACACAGGCAGAGAGTGAATTGGTAAAGATAAGACAAAAATCCCAGACAGGTTTTCCCTGGATACCAAGAGCTGCATGTTTCTGCTCCCTGCAAAACTGCTTTCCCTGCAGCCATCTAGTGGAACACAACCAGAATGATCCCAATCAGGGAAAAATGAAGAGAGGGTTATTGCAGGCATTCAAAAGATCTCAGTACAAATAGAAATCAATCAGGCAGCAAACTTGCTGAAAGTCTTTCCAAAGCATCATTTTCAGCTACACAGTAGCAATTTTATTAGGCAAACTCCTCTCTTTAAGAAAAGATAACACCCCAAATGTAATAGGCTGGTTTCTCCTATCAGCTTGGCTCTACTTTGACATAACTCTGTTATGCATTAATGAGCTTGTTTCTGATTACATATAAGTAAATGAGGTGGGAGCGGGGCGTATTATGTGTATATTGAGCTGCTTTCCTAAGCAATCTTTTTTTTCAGACCCAGAGACTCTATTTGAGATAGGTGTAAACAACTAATAGAAAAACTAACTCAGCACTTGACGAATCCTGGGTTTGTTCCTACCATTAGCACAGCCATAGGTGGCCCCAAAGGACTGAATTTTCCCTGCAGCTGTGAGTAGGTGTGTTCTGATCCATTCAGGAAAATCCCTTCTCTCTTAGAAGGGCAAAGGAAATGCACAAAGTACTATACCAAATTAATATGGAAACCATGAGGAACAAGTAGGATATTTCTTTAGCTAACTGCAATAACTGAGGGGACACAACAGAGTCAGGTCACACTGCATACCAGGCAAATATCTCTTTTTCCCCCACACACTAATAAAACAAGAATGGAGAGCTACACTATCTGTCCTTTTCCCTGGTTCCTTCTTCACTCCAGTACTTCCATTTTAATTGCCAGCTGGGTTCACAAGAAACAAAGTTACTCTGACGGACTATGAGATGCTTTATTGAAGAGCAGCAGTGACAACTGAATGTTATTTCTGCTCCTACTTCCACTCACTTTTCAGACTAGAGCAATCTACAGCCATGTTCCTCCTACAGTTTTTCCACCTTTAAAAAAAGAAATGGCAGGATAAAAAACCATTAGAAGTTGGAATTCTTTTACTGTAAGATTGGTCTCATCATGTAAATTTTGACATTAACAGTATTGTCCTGCTGAAATACTTCTTCATAAGATAAACACTAACAAATAATCGCCTCTTTGTGGCTCTGTCCAATTTACAAGTGCTGTGAACTTTTGATGGTTTCACATCTAGGTCTGGGTTATGCCAAAGCATTTAATGACAAGAAAATATGGTTGAATATTTGAAAAGCCTTTTGAGGATACAAGGTACCCATAAACTGCAAAATGAGTGTTACTGAATCTATGCAGAGCTGAACTGGAAAGGTGAAAATACCAGTCTTACCAGTACTTTCAGATCATTGAAATTAAACATTGAAATAAAATTCATCATTTCAACATGATTCCTCATGTTGAAAACTGTATTTCTGAATGACACCAAAGAGCAAGAAGATAACCCTATACAGGAAACATATATGAAGGTTTCAGATTGGGAAGCAGGAGGTTCATACTGCTTTATTCTGAGTTCCCTTTTACTCCACAAAAAGCTGGGATAACTGGACAGACTTAGATTGTCTGAAGAGCAAGTTACTCTGTAGGCAAAGCTAGGACTGTAGAATTTGTCCTTAAGTGGGTGACTTTTATTTATACTTGGAGCTCTTTTTCCCATCCAAGATTGTCCCATAATAGAACCAATTACAGATTGTCAGTTATTTGAGGCTTTTGGTTGCTAGAAACACAAAGGTCTCAGGTTTTATTTTTCTGAATTCCCAGGGTTTACTTGCGCAATTCCCATTAATATTGATGCGAGTAAAATACCTTAAAAATCCCAATGCACACAAAGAAAGAATAGACTCCTAAGTGAATGTCTATTATCAAATGACAAAGAGCTGTGGTCTTTGCAAAAGCCAGCAAAGAGTATTCTGTTTAATGCCTAATAAGTGTCCTATTATCCATTTAGTTCAATTCCATTGAATGAGTCTGGTTTTTCCAAAGCCTTTCACTTTGTAACAGTGAGTATGGGAGGCTGACAAGAAAGATGAGCCGCTGTGAGCTCTTGGGTTGTTACACTGATCTCTCCTGTAGCTCAGTGAGAGCTGGATCCACTCATTAGCAGAAAGGGAACAGGCATGACAATGGCCCCCCGGTAGAGCCCTTGAGGTACCGATCTGACAATGATCCCATTGTAAACCTCTTGCCATCAAAATGTTTTTATTCTCATCCATTACTCAATCTTCAGGGACTCAGAAAACAAGAAGGAAATGGCTGCCTCCTGAACTGCTCTGAGGAATATAAGACAGTACTGAAAATTTAAGCCAAGAGCTACATGGTTTTTATATGCTGCTTAATTCTCAGAAATTGGTCGTGCTGTTTTTCCACAGCAGTGCTTTTTTCTTTTACATGACATCATTTGTCTTTTTAGGACAAGGCCTCCGTGGTGCCACAGAATGGGACACAAATACACAGTGCTTTCCAGCAGAGAACACAAATACACAGTAGTGCTTTCCATCCAGAGGTTTCTCAAGCATCAGTGACACCATCACAACTTAGTCAATCTTGTCCTACCAAGAGGGTCAGTATTTGAAAAGAAGGAATGCAAAACAATTACTGATTTCAAAATTATTTCATAGTATTTTAGTATAAGCTAAAAGGTGGAGTATAGGGGCAGAGTTCTGTTTTATCACACATAATTTTTCGTATTTCATGTGCTAGCAATTCATCCAGCATGCAGAAGACCAGAACAATAAAACCATTATTACAGACATTCTGCAATGGGAAGGACTCACAAGGATCATCAAGTCCAACTCTGACCAGTAGCAGAAAACTTACATATATATTATTTCCATTCAGTAAATCATCCAGTTTCTTTAACTATTGAAACCCACACGTATGCAGTGGAGTGTCATTGGTCTTTAGAAGCCCCCTCAATATATTGGGTGATATATTTTAAAAATTTGCTGCCTTTTTCTGGTTTTTGTTTTTTAAAATAATGTACACCATAACAGTAACCTCTGAGCCATTACAACATGCCTGGTAAACCACAAGAAACTAAAAAAATTACATTGGTAAACACTACATACAAAGATATGGCCTACATATATGTATACAAACACTTACATACCCGATATGGGTATTGGAATTTCTTGCAGGGATTGGATTAAAAGGTGTTGCCCTACCTTACATACAGTTACTCTGACACCATCGTGTCTTCTCCCAGGTATTACTGTCCTCCCCCAAGGACTAAGCCTTATTTGAGAAGCCAAATTTTGAGAATTTATTTTAATACAGATGAATGTTCAATAAATCAAACAATTTCTGTGGAGGTACTATAATTCTGCTGGGTTTTTTGCTCATTAGAGCCAAGTGTTTTCCATGTATTCTCATCCATGGAATATAGATTTGTATCCCTGCTCCCAGCACAAAACCCACCCCTCAGCCTGCACACAGGGTCCTTCTTGGTTTCCCTCATGAGAAGTGTTCAGCATTCTCCTCTGCCCTCTCCATTGCCTTTAAAACCCTTTTCAGTATTCGGTGATTCAGACCAACTCTTGTCTTTATGTATATGATAATAATCTAAAAGCTAGAGACTCCAAAAAAGTTTAAACTTTTGAAATAAATAAGTTTATCAGTGAGTACTAAAACAATACACAGAAGTATAACAAGATCAAAACAAACAAAACCCCCTTCCCAAAAGCAAAACCCAAAAACCATCAGCAGAATCTCAAACAATTCCAAGTCTGGATAGCTATAACACCTCAAAGACAGCAGGAAATCTGGACACAAACGATGTGTCAGGCCAGTTTTATGAGTTAACATCAATTATGCTTAGGAGACCTAACTTACTGAATATTGAAAAAAATGCAAAGATTACCAGTGTCATCAGTGGGAATTGTATTGATCTGAAAATTAATGGCTGTCTCACTGTTGTGTATTTAGAAGTTTATCCTTCCCAATGTGTATTTGCCATGTGAAAATACTGATTTTCAGAATAAACATTCTTGCCCATATTCATACTCCTTTTATTTTTTAATCCATGCCTACTAAAAAGAAACTACACTTTTCTGTAATACATTCTTCACAATACTTAAAGCTGATTAAAGGAAAGAAATAAGGCTTAAATAACTATGTCAATAAAATCAGAAGACTGAAGTCCTGTGGTCATATCAGCCTGGACAAAGATTATCAAGCAATAGCTGACATTGGCTGGATTGAATTTATATTTATATGTGTTTGCATTAAAACTTTGAATTTCCTTTTCTATCTTTCATCTGCTAGGAGTGATTATACTTGTAGCATTTATTATCAGCAAGTTGTGAACAAATATCAAAAGTACTTCAGGAATATACACTGAAACCAGGATTCATTTTGTTCCTTTGAAATCTCATTTTCTTCCACTCTTCCATGAAAGTTTCAGTAGTCCACCAGGAGAGCAAAAGTAATGCAACACAGACTGGGCTTCTTAATACACATCAAAGAAGGCAATCAAGGATGCAAGTTTCCAGTGACCCTTGATTTGACAGGAATTGGAAAAAAGGACTCAGACAATTTTGGGTAACAAATAGGCAGAAGTACCACAACATATTTTTGAACAAAATTCTAAGATAATAAAGGTAAATGACCTGCAGGAAGTATTTTTCAAAACTCTAGTTCATCTGGGGTTTGATACAGAGAAAATTGCTTTGATCAAACTGCAGCACATTTCCCAGCATGGCTTCAGTACATTATTTGCTGAAGGAAACAGAGATCCAGAAATTAAATTCCAGATATCAAATGGGACTGAAATTAAAAACAAGCAAACAAACAGGAACTGAGGAAAGCTTACAGAAATAGGTGTAAACTGTTTAGAAATAAATGTCATGATTTAACACCCCTGGTACTCCATGCCAGTTTTCCAGGGGGCTTTGGAGAATAAGCAGAAATAAAGGCTTACTCATACAACATAGTCTTCAAACAAATGCAATACCTGACCCAATTTGCTGTTCTCTAAAAAACCATCTAAACAGCCGAGAAAAGCAAATTCAACTATGTCTATAGCCCATTGTTTTCTTTTCTGGAGGCTACGACTCAGTAATTATTAGAACTTTCCTTATTAACAGTATTTGAAGGGAATTAATAACTAGCTTGGAGTGTTTACCTGAGCACCATTTATTGATCAGTTGGCTTCCAAGTCATCTTTGGCAGAAGGGCCACTTGCAGTCTTTCAGTATGCAGCTGAACACAAGTTATTTTGGCAAATAACTACATACAAGCCTCTCCTGGCTATGCCTGAGGAACCCGTAGGTTTCACAGCACTTCGAATTTCTTTTGAACGGGATTTGGAAGCCTGTATTGTTATGGTCAGAATTGTATCAAAGGTTTGATAGAACTTAGAGCTTTAACACTCCAACTGACAGTGGCTGTGATCCACACAAAGCCTGCAGTCCCAGTCTTGTGAAATTTATACGTGTGCCATGAATGCTCAGGTTGAGCACATAATTCATGAAGAATTCTGGCTGAAGACAATAATGAGAATTTCACCCATTAGAGAATTTCTGGCTGGACAGAACGACAAGAATTTCAGCCATATGAGAATTTTTGGCTGAATAGAGGAACACGGAGGTCCTCTGGAAGGTGCAACACAGCTGTCCAGCAGACTCCAGCTTGCAATCTACCCTTGGTGCTTCCCCTTATTCTAGAATTGCAAATGCTAAAAGAAATGGGCTTGTAACTTTCCTTTTTGCCATTCCACTGCAAGGATGAAAAAGGTCTTTCTCATGCATTGCTCCCTGGCTTCTTCAAGGACAAGGTTTGTATTTCAGAAATCAGCCCACCTACTTCATGCTGTGGTACAGGAGTTGCCATGGGAAATGCTTGTTATAGCAAATCCTTCCACCCAAGTGGCAACAGCACAAAAATTACTTACTCTATATATCTTACCAACTTTTTGAAAGAAATAAACTGAACCTCTCTCAAAGTAATATGAATATCACAGTATTACACAGTATTACAGAAAAGTGGTAAGCAATAGAAAAAAATTGAATTAGAGTCATGGGATATTTGAATCATTCTTTACATCTGTTCCCAGAGCAGTTGTGTGAAGAACTGCAGAAAATGGCTGTTCTTCAACCAGTGAATTTGCTTTTCTTTGGTTGATTAATGAAATTACAAGTTGACTTGGCAAACTCCTTTTGTATTATTTCACAAGGGCAGTTACAGCAAGGTTATACTGAGGATATGAAGAGAGAGACTGGGCTTTCTAAAATAAATGTACTTGGTTTTCAGACAAGGGAAAATAACTTTGCTAAGAGGCAACACAATGTAATCCATAAATCTCTTCACTTTATGGGCAAAGGACTCAGCTGTGAGCCAAGCTGCAGATAATTTCTGTCAAAGGAATACCCAGAATGTTGGCAATCATACACTGAAAATCTTGTCTTTAAACCTTTCAGAATAGGAAAAACAGAAAGAAAACAGCATTTCATATATTTCATGTCATGATTGTATCATCACTTAATCTCTGTATAGGTGCATAGATGGCCACCTCATCCTTTATTTCCTAGCAGAAAAAAATGACCACCACAATATCAGATGAAGAAATGGTCAGGACCCAGTTCAATACCTTGTGTACTGAAACATGCTCCCGAAACTAGCCAAAAGCCAGCAGCACTTTGCACAGGGATGACTGACCCAAGTGCATCAGCTGTCAGAGGCTGGTTGGAGAAAAGGTGGCTTTCCATGGACAGGCACAACGGGCACATCAATCAGGACCAGCTACTAACACCCAGATCACCACTCTGTTGAGGAAAAAAGCACCATCAAGAGTCCTTCAAAATAAGAATCTTACAGGACTGATGTAGTCAGGTTAATAATGGACAACACAGCTAAGAAGAGGCCATTTATTAAAGCTTATTATTTGGCTTAGTGAAAATAATAGCTTAACTGCTGCTAAGGTTTTTTCTTGCTTGTAAAGCATATTATTTCATGTATTTCTAGATGTGAAATGAAGGCTTCATTATCTTAGATTATGAAAAATAAAGTAAAAGATGAGAGAAAATCATGTTTTCTGACTTTTTTAATATTTGAATCACAAGGACTTGGAAAATATCTTGTACAATAGCTATGAATACCATTTTATTGGAATATTTGATTGTGTCAAAAGCAAATAACAGTTTTAAATAATTCAGACATCAAATGTAGCACCCTTAAATGTTGATCTCCTTATAGTCCTCATTTTAACATTTATATCAAAGTTATTCTCTAAAAATGCTCATTCTCCTTTTCTAAAGAATTCTGAAGTTTATAATTTGTCTCATTTCTGACACATATTAGTTATATACACTGTGCTGAATCTCCAGCCAGTTTGGCTGCCAGAAGAGCATCTCTCCTCTCCTGAGGAAAGGCAATGGAATTACGTTCTATCTACAGAGCCGCAGAAGTGGCCTCACCTGTGTGGATGATGGATGGGGAAATAGGTGACAGATTTTGCAACAGACCTTATCTTGATTATCTCTAATTCCAATGAAGTCCATTCATAGTGTAGCTCATGATTATTGAGATGAGAAGACAAATGCAACGGCTGCAAGCTGAGCAAAGCAAAGACAGGACCAAACTTTCCTCCTAGCTGGTGTTAGATGAGCAGTGGAAAGATCCAGTTAGTTTTGTTTTTAGGAAAGATCATAGAGCACATTTCATGAATATACATTATATAAATGTCCTCAAATTTTGCGTTTAAAAATCTCTGATGGTAAGGAGATTTGGAGTAGGGTGACTGCCAGGAACAAGGCATAAGTTGGTTATTCTTTTCCCTAATGACAGCACGTCAAACCTTCTGTTATTTCTATAAGGGAGATGTGCAATGGCAGCTCCTTGCTAAAAGAGACAAACAAGCAGAGAAGTCAGCAAAGTAGTATTCCACAACTTTTACTAGACAAAATAACAACCAAAATACATCTCTTACTAAAACAAGACTTAAGCATCTTGTTTTTTCTCAGACAACTGTTCAATTACCCAAGGGGCTTTGGCCCTTTTAATTCTGGAATAATGTATCCATGATCCTACTCTATCCAGCTTCTACTCTATCCAGTTGTCAACGGTTCTTAGGAAGGTTCCTCCCACTTTGGCTGGAGCAGAGTGGTTCCCCAGTTTTTCAAGTAGACCCAGTCTCCTGACTGGAAATCCTGTGCTGGTGTGTCCAATCCCATCGGTCTGGAAATCACCACTGCTAGCTACAAATCCTATAAGGTTCTACTAAGAAAAATGAGGTAATTATTCAAATCAATCCCTCCTTTTACATGTGTGCTTCCTGGAATACGTCATAGGGTAGGGTCGACCAAATAGCAGCTGACAGAGGCTCATTTTTGCTGGTGACCCACAGCTGAATTCTAATTTGGAGTAACAGGTAAGACTTGAAGCATGTCAAGGAGGTGTCCTGACATATTTTACCCAATTGCAATTTGATTGTAAAATTCATTCACTCTACTTTGCCACTAGCTTGGGGCCTATAAAGAGCATGAACATCCCAAGCTATTCCCAAGGCCTTCCTAATCTGTTGTACCACTTCTGCAATAAAGTGGGAACATCTGTCTGATGACATTCCCAAAGGTACCTTGAATCTAGGTACTATTTGATCCAATAGTATTTTAGTCACTTCTCTAGCCTGACTGGTGTGACAAGGGAAGGCTTCTGGACTCCCAGAAAAGGTATCCACCAGAACTAGGTGGATTTATATCACCCTTTCAGTAAAATCAATCTGCCAATATTCACCTGGAACATTTCCAGATTTTATGGCCCCTAGACTTACTTTGTTAGGGTTGTTTCTTTAACAAACTACATTGTTGGATTCTTGATTGTACAATCTGAGCCATTTTAGACCCAATTATAGATTTTTGCACGTTTCAAAAGTTTCTCAGTACTCCAATGTACACTTGGCTTTGTGTTCATTCTCAACTACTTCACACAAGATTGGTTCTGGCACTATTACTTGCCCTGTCAGGGTAACTGCTGAGCCTTGTGGATCACATCTTGCTTCTAAGGTTTCAATTAATTGACAGTCCCTAGTAATATATTTTATTTTTTCTACTGGGAGAGGTATCTCTAGCAGGGGTATTAAAGATAAAACTTTGTTTTCTAACATGCCTTTTTCTTCAGCCTCTTGGTTAAATGATTCCCCAATCAGCCTTATTGGTTAAATGATTCCTCAATTTTGGTTTGGTCTTACCCACTTGGTCTGCTCAGCAATCCAGGATGACAACTTCTGCTGATTTCTGGATACTTTCAAATAAATCCAAGATTTGTTTTCCATTTTTGATCCATTCTGATGTGTCTCGAGATGTCAAAAGGCCTCTTTCTTTCCAGACGGCCCCATGTGCGTGTACCACTCCAAAAGTGCATTTTGAATCAGTGCAAATGTTAACTCATTTTCCTTTACTCAGTTCCAAAGCTGGAGTGAGTGCAATTAATTCTGCTTTCTGGGCTGGAACGCCCCTGATTTCAATCACCTCATGGTGTNTTTTCTTTTACTCAGTTCCAAAGCTGGAGTGAGTGCAATTAGTTCTGCTTTCTGGGCTGAGACATTGGAGTGGAACGCCCCTGATTCAATCACCTCATGGTGGGTAGTCACTGAGTATACAGAGAGCCATTTTCTATTTCAGACAAAGCTGCTCCTAGCAGTAAACAATTCCCAGTCAGGTCTTTCCAAGGCTCTGTTTCTGAAGTCAGGTCTGCTGGAATAGACTTATTCTATAGTCTGTAAGTAATTGTGATCTGGGCTTCCTTCTACTTGTCAGGCAGGTAAAAACACAGCAGGGTTAATGACAGAAGTTGTTTTGAGCATCACATTGTCTTGCTCCAGTAAGATTACCTGGTATTTTAGCATTCAGCTGGGAGATGGCCAGTGGCCCCCTTTTTGCTTTAATACCAACTGGATCACTTGTGGTGAAACAGAAACGACAATGCTTTGGACCAAAGACAGTTTTCAAGATTCCTGGACCAAGAGAACAGTAGCTGCTACTGCTCTCAGACAACTTGGCCAGCCTTGCCTGACATTATCTAGCTGCTTTGAAAAGTAGGCCACAACCCTCCTCTGGCCCCCGAGCAGCTGTGACAGCACTCCCAGGGCTGTGTTTTGCCTTTCATAGGTAAATAGTTCAAATGGGTGCATGGAGTCCAGGAGCCCCAAAGCAGGGCCCTCCCTTGGGTTTGCATGGCCTAGTTCTGGTAGCAGGGGGGCTACAAGGGTGGCTTCTATGAGAAGCTGCTGGAAGTTTCCTCCATGTCTGGCAGAGCCAATCCCTGGCAGTTCCAAAGATGGACATGCTGCTGGCCAAGGCTGGGACAATTAGAAATGGTGGTGAGGCCTCTGTGGTAACATATTTGAGAAGAAAGACAAACTAAAAGGTCATTGTGCAGTTGTAATTACGGCCAGAGTGGGGTGAGAGTATGTGAGAGGAACAACCCTGCAGACACCAAGGTCAGTGAAGAAGGAGAGGGAGGAGGTGTTCCAGGCCCTGGAGCTGGGATTCCCCTGCAGCTCGTGGCGCAGACCANTGGGATTCCCCTGCAGCTCATGGTGCAGACCATTTTCACTTTCTTCCCCTGGTATCCATTTCTCTCATTGGCAGAAGAAAAAGGGAGTTATTGAAGCCCTCTCTCTCTGAAGAAAACCACTCATTTTAGAGTGTTTTTCTCCTAGAATTTGCCTCCTAACCAAGACAAGTGAGTAAAATACTGTTCTTATACAATCAATGGACCAAAGAAGTATAAAGATGGCCACCAAGGGTCCTTCTAGGAACTGGCTGCAGTCCTCACACTACAATGGAAGAAAGAAACTTCTCTTCTACAGACTTCCATAGCCCTGCTAGGATCATATTTCCCACTCTCTCTTATCCACAGCCCAAGCAATCCACTTCAGCCCTTCCTATTGGTGCTTTTTTCCCAACCTGGAAATGAAACTTGAGATAATTTTAGTAAGGAGTTAATATAAAAGAGGATCTTTATTTTAAAGCCTTTAGGAGCAGTTATGGAAAGATGTCTACAAAAGCCCACACCCCCCAGGGGTGAGCACATTTTAATAAGTTTTAGGAAATCAGCGTAATTGATAAAAAGCACCAATTAGGAGGACAAGTGGTGATGAAATTCCCCCCCAGGTCAAGCCCCTTCTCTGGAGTCCTCTCCTCAGCACTGCCTGTACTTTATCCATGAAAATGTGTCTCAAAGAGTTGTTCTCAGCCTTGGCTCCCAGGAAGAACCAAGACAGGATAAGGGTCTTGTATCTCCCAGGGCTTGGAGCCCTGGAGTTTGTTTTGTCTTTCTGCCTAGGGAAAGGCCATGGAAAAGTGGGAAAACTAGCTACTAACACAATAGGCTACAGAGCTACAAATACATGTGTAAAGAATACAGAGAACATATAAAAGTAAAAAGGGCAAAACCCAAATGGCATCACCATTATTCCCACCAAATTGTGATCATAGAATGACCTTTGCTGCTGCCAGAATGGGATAACACAGGCAACTTTGGCCTTTACCCTAAGGGTGATAGAACTTCATTTTACCTACACTGCTGAGAAACACTGAACTTGCTGCTTACATGTGTAGCAATGTTTTTCCTCAAATGCCTGTTATTGAGAAAAAAGACATTTCAAACAGGAGCTGTAAGAACAACAGCCTTGAAGAAATTTCAGTGATGGGAGAAGTATCATGTTTACATATTTGTATGAATACACATATGAACATTGTATTGTATATATATAGTATATATATGAATATAGTTTTACATATATAAAAGGTAATGCTGAAAATCAAAACCAGCCAGCAGCTCAGTACACTTAATAACCAGCACATTATCATTTGAAGAAAACAGAAGAACACTCAGTACAGAGAGAAGATTCACTAATCCCACACCAGAAAATCCGTACTTAAAAGTACAGATGTATTCCTTCAAGAAGGAGGTTGTGCAAGATCCCTATAGATTTGTCGACCAAATCAATACCCACGTAACTTACTGCAGAAAATAGCATCAAGTGCTAACAGTAAGGAAAAGTGGGGCAGTGCAAGGTTGTGCTGCTCCTGGACTATCCTGTTGGTGACAAAAGTAGTTATTGTATAAGGCTGGTGCAGCTATTGCCAGTATATGTAAAAGGGAAATACTTAGATGCATTCAAAACTAAAATACATTCAGGACTGCATATTGTTATCATTCATGTTTTCTACTTCCAATATAATGTCTGCATATTTCCTGTAGGCAAGGCCTGGGGGAAGAGAGAATTCAAATGAGACACACCGCAGTTCAGCTGTCTGAGTCAGTCTGATTAGACTTCCATATATTCTGGAAGATTTATAAATGGATTGTGTGCCTTTATTTTGAAAACATCCTTGTCTACATGACAACCAGCCAATCCAAAGCTGCTGTCCTTACAAGGACACTTGTCCTGAGCACAGGAAGGTAAAAAAATATTGACAAGGCAGTTCAAAATCTTCCAGCTTCTCTAAAGCAGGAAACGTGAGACAGCCTGGAGGTTTTCAAGAACCTCAGCTAAATAAATATTAAACACCTACTCTGTTGGTTTGAAAATGGATTCAGTTATGAAAACTTAACCAGAACCAAACATTCACCTTTGCAATTTTTTTCTGTATCTATCTCCCTCACCATGCTACCTGTATTCTTACGGTGCAATTCAAAGTGTTTCTGCAGTGTTCACATAACTTCACACTCCCTTCACATCAGCAGCCACTGACAAGCTCTGGACCTTTACACCCATCCCCAAGTGCCACAAGGAAGGCAGGGAAGACCTTCAACAACCAAGTTCCCTGCTGCCCTCTCACATGTTGGGAGCCTGGTATCAGTGAGTGCCATGAGCTGCTTTCTAGTTCCTTTTCCTGTCAAGGCCATGGTCACTGCCATGTCCCCTCACTGCTGTGGCCACGAAGGTTTGCCTTGTGCTGAGCTTTCCTGGGGAAGTGTTTATTCCTTGCTTCATTATAATCTTTCCAAATCCTGCTAGGAAATGCTGCCTTGCCCCCACTTTTCCCACATCACAGTGATATGATGCAACACAGGGCTAAACCATGACTTGGTTGGAGAGACTGAAGGGAAAACTGTGATTACAGAGGGTACAAATGACAATAGTAACCTCTGCTAGAAACTCCCTTTCTGAACTTCTTGCCTCCTCAGCCTGAAAGGAGCATGGAAAGAAAGGACACAGTCTCAGGCTGTGTCAAAGGAAATATAGGCTGGATGTTAGGAAGAAGTTTTTCACGGAAAGAGTGCTAAAGTTACTGGAATGGTCTGCCCAGGAAGGTGGGGGAGTGACCATCACTCGNGTTGGACTCGATGATCTTGAAGGTCTCTTCCAACCTACACATTCTGTGATTCTGTGTGAGAATTACCCTAGCTGTGGGGAGATAAACAGTGAAACCCCACTACTGAGTCATTGAAGAACCTCATAAAGAAATACCTACACTGGTTGTAAGTTTAAAATGTTGTTTTAAGTTTCCTACCAATTTAGAAACACCTCCTTAATGCTCCTTTCAACTTTTCCCCATCCCATCTTGAAATTATCTCCTTAAAATTGCACCTGGTCAGCTACATTTGAAGACAATACATAACACTTAAACAAAACTGTTAAGGATACTTTGCAGACTTTTTGGAGACTCATTTCAACTCAGAGTGATACCAAGATGATCTATCAGTTTTATCAGTGATTTCTTTTAAAGGAGAATTGTGTGAGACTGCAAGATCCTCAAGTGTAAATGAGGAGCACTTAGAGCAAAGAATACTGCAGGGATGTGGAACAGTCTCTCATCAATATAAGGTAAGATTTCCCCCTAATTGTGTCTAAAGTTGCTCTCCAGGAAGTGCAGCAATTTAAACACAAAATGATTGATTTACTTTATGACTAAAGAAACACATTTTCTCTTGCTCTCTTAGGGAAAAAACAAACAAGTATTTTGTAAAAAATGGGACTTCCAGTTCCACAGGTGAAAGTTTTTTCCATTATTTATCATGTAGGGGGAAATACTACAGAGATCATATGGGTATTCCCAACACACACAGGGATTTAACAAACACCCAGCACGTATCTTCAGTACCATGACACCTGCAGAGTGTTGTAAAAATTTAATATCTTTCTAAGGTTAAAGTTCATTAAAAGTCCTCTTCCTTTATTAATCTGTTGCTTTGCTTTTCTGCCTACTCATTGATATCACAGCATATCATACTACAAAACAGGACTGTACCTCAATAATGATGCCTAGAGGAGCAAGCTTCCCAAGCACAGATAAAAATGTTTCAAAACATTTTCTGTACTTTTGAAAATTATTGGAAAGTATTTCCATTGCAAGCTTATAAATAAAATGAATTTCCTTTAAAAAAACCCAACAAACAACATATAAAATTTCCTCCATTTTGTAAATGAAACTTCTTCCTCTCAGTTTCCTTCCTAAAAAATGACAAAGCCAAAAAAGGCATTGAAACCAAATCCAGGGACTTTATATATAGTGTGATGTACTTCCATGTACTGAAATTCCTGTCTTTATACAGGTACATCATAAAACAAGTTAATAGCATAAACATACATTTGTCAAATGCACGGAGATATTTCCAGCCAGGTGAAAGGCAGACAAAAAAATTCTACTGAAGAGCAAAGCACTGGTCTAAATCTCTTCCTTTATACCTTGGTGAGCAACAAAATTATTTATCACCTCATTTAAAAAGCCAACTACTTAAAAACAAGAAAATGAGTATTTAAAGACACTATAAATCTTAGGCTGCCTAGATCGTAGATGCACCATTATTTCTAGGTATAAAAAAAGTCTACTTCATCACAACAAAACAGCCTTCACCACAAAAATCAGAATAAATATTATTCTATATGTAAACATAGCATAAAAAAACCTGCCAAAAAATAAGCATGAAAGCATGCAACACTGGCCAAAAAAATAAAGAGAAATGTAAATAATTTCTCTATAAAACAGAATTGAAAACTGCTCCTCTTGGATGGCAGATGCAGTATTATTGTCAAAAAAACCAGGACATACAAATATTTTATAACATATTACTCAACAGAGAGTTTTTCTGAGCTGAAAGGACATGGCCATACCAAGGTGTCTATACCACAGGAGACACCAACCACAAAAACCTATGGTGTCCTCCCAGTGTCCTCCAAACCACCTCCAAGTTTCTGTCTCATGGAAAGTGGCTGCCACAGGACACCACACACCACTGTAAAAAACCACTTTTTTGTTTCCCCTTATATTTGGCAGAATTTTTAGATTAAAAAAAAAAAAGGTCATTGAGCACAGAAGGCTGCTTGCTCACTCAAGGAGAGACTCCAGTCTTTCTTACTGAACACTATTCAAATTCTGCTCCAAAAATTAACATTTTCTCCTTGCCCTTTATATTTTCCACTGTCCTAATGTTTCTCATCAAAACAAAATTTCAAGTGCCTCTTGAGTAGCTAATCTATTCTTACCTAGCAGAGTAAAAGAGTGGTGCTGATGGCAGCTGAAGACCTCAGATCACAAGAATCCACAGATTTTAAGTTGAGCAGAAATGAGCTAAACTGAGAGAGGGCAGCCTCAGCACAGAGTACCATTTGTGCACCAGGTTTCCTCTGGGTAGTGTGCACTAGTTTGAAAGCAAACCAGTGACAGATTCAAAGTCAGAGCTACAATTTAATTGGAAAATTAAAATAAATGCAATACTACAGGAACACTGACAGAGTCAAGAGGACACTGACAGCCAGCTGGTCAGGGTGGTGGTAGCAGTCCCATTAAATGGTGTCTGCAGCCCTCTTGAAGTGACAGATGTGGTTCTGCTGGAGTGATCCTGTAAAAGGGTCTGGTCTTCTCAGAAGGTCCAGTGGNAAGTCAGAGCTACAATTTAATTGGAAAATTAAAATAAATGCAATACTACAGGAACACTGACAGAGTCAAGAGGACACTGACAGCCAGCTGGTCAGGGTGGTGGTAGCAGTCCCATTAAATGGTGTCTGCAGCCCTCTTGAAGTGACAGATGTGGTTCTGCTGGAGTGATCCTGTAAAAGGGTCTGGTCTTCTCAGAAGGTCCAGTGGTGGTTATGTAGCTCTTGTCCTCTCTGAGTCCTGTAGGTAAGGCTGCCCATGGTGTTCCAAACCTTAGATTCCATCCAGGGAGAAATGGTTCCTCCCCCTGGGCAGAGCCTCTCACAATGGGATGATGTAATTTTATGAGGCTTGACTGCACGTTAACAGAAGATCTCCCTCCAGAGGGAGTTATCAGGGATGTGCCATGGAAGAGATAAAGAGCACTGCCTCACCTGGCTTTAACAGATGGTGATAGAATACATTTGGTTACATCTCACATTGTAACCCAAGACAGTAGTGCTAAACTGCACAGCCTGCCTTCTGCAGCCTCCTGTTAGTTTGGTATTTGTAGGGAACAACTGCAATTTCTGTCCATTTGAAGTATCACTGAACTGCTTAGCAGGAAATTTCATGTATGAAGAATGTTGTGGTTTTAAATCTACTTGAAAACTGGAAAAATCTTACCCAAAGTATAGATTTTTTATAAGTGATCACTAATAGTGATCACAGACTACAATTTGCAGAGATCTCAAACACTCAAGGCCGTAAATTAAATCAATTATTGCTGTCCCTAAATATATGAATTAACTGAACAATACTAATTGGTGAAAAAAACCTCAAACAAAAAAACAGTAACAGCAAAAACATGCTAAGAGATGTCTCTTTCATCAAACCACTTCTCTCTCTCTTCCTTCAAGCTCTATGTTCCTTAACTCATCAACAAAACTGGTCATTAGACAGCACAGCTTGGCCCAGGGGAGAAAAAAAACCACAGGTTACCTGACAGCCATGTACAGTAGGTGACAGGCACAAAAACTGCAACAAAAAAATGAAAATATATTGCTTTTAGATGCAATATGGCTCATAAGCACGAGTGTTGCACATCTCCAGCACAAATTATCCAGAAACTTGGATAATTCCAATGGATTAGCCACCCATGGATTAAATCCAGCAACACAAAGCCCACAGATGATACCCATGGTTACTGAGAACCTTCAAGTACTCCAAGAAGAATTAGCTCTAGACTGCTCAAAGTCTCATATCTTTCAGTAACACTTCCAGTTATAATTTTTTTCCAGAAAAATGTTTCATTTGCTCCCTCTACCCAAGTAACAAGTCAGGCTTAAAGGTATTTGGTTTGATGTCTGTGGGGCTGATTCTGTGGATGTGTAAGTAGGTTACCATGGGGAAGATACATTATTCTCAGACAACGGAGAAAACATTGACTACTATGTACAACTGGAGTTTTAAGGCTTAGAGATATCCAAACCACCTCAGTAAATGTATCTCACAATTTCTCCAGAGCAAAGTTAAATTAGGACAAAAACAAATATTCATTTGTAAAAAGCTTAACAGTTTGATTCTTTTGAAAGCATGTTACCTTTCAAAAATGTATTTATTCTTGCTGTCACAGCTTTGGAAGAGATTTTCCTTAATACTGACAGAAAACCCCAATTAATTTCTTAGATATCCCTTAAGTTCAGTAATTCACTTTTTCTATATATTACTTTATTCAACTGCTTCTTTTATAATCTATTAAAAGCAAAAATACAATTCCTTAGGGAAAAAGACCATTATGCCAACCCTTGATCACTGAGAAAAAGAAAAAAGTCAAAGTTAAGAGATACATCAGAATCAATTATTTCTATAACTGACTTGCACTTTATCTTGTCTTTCCCCAGCTCCCTTGGACTGGACAGATTTTGAATCAGTACAATGAGGAAACAAAATAATCTTGGTAGTGTTAGAACATTTTGAAAGCTGCCTGCCTTGGCCACCAGGTTTAAATCACCAGAGCAGTTTATGCACAGTGGCTCAAGTTTTTTGGCTCAGAACTGGCAGCAAATGCTGCCTTAAAAAAGGTGCTTTCAGTTGATTTCCCCCCAGCTTCCTTCAGTCAAGAGCAGATGGAATTTCAGTTTTCTCACAAAAGGCTATAGGCTTAGAATAACAACTCTTACATTTCCAAAAGAGATGATGGAAAGCAACAAAAACAATAAAAAAAACACCCACCCCACACAAACATTCTGGCCATCTGGCCACTGAAAGGCAGATCTGAAGCTCCACTTCACAGAGGCTCTTGTGATGTGTCCACAGTTGCACCGTGGGAGAATCAGGTGCTGGATTCCTACCATCTACCAGCTGTAGATTACAACACAACCTGATCTTCGTGAAGAAATAGTTTTCTAGAAAATGTTCAGAAACCTGGTGGCTTCCTAAAAGTTTATGGAGATACAGGCAAAATGATGGCATCTTTCTGCAATGAGGAAAAGCTTACATGTGAAAAATAGTTCAAGTAATTAGTATTTTTTAAATTAAGACTTACTGCTGGAAGAAGCTGAAAACTCAGTACAACCTTATCTTCTGCTTGAAGTCTGAGAGAGCAGAATTTACATTACAGTCAGAGAATGAGAAAAACTGACAGTCCTGACCTGTTTTGCCACTAAGACTGAGTGGAACGGTGCTGTAAGCACTTTTGGACTGCTGAGAAAATATTCCACTCCTTCAGAACAAGATTCACCTTAAAACTGTATTTGTATGTGTGTTTGGTGTATTTGTAAATATGGATTAGGGCTAATGACCCCACTTTGTAGTGAGTAATTACTATTACAATGATGATAAGGTAGAGTTCTAATAATGTACACGAGAACCTTGAAAATGGCATTAAAGAAATCTCTTTTCACAGACATTTTTCCAAGTGAGCTAGCAGAAACCAAACTGAGCAGCTATATCTCTGACTTGGAATTTTAACTTGGAACTGTGGCTTCTTTGGACAAATCTGTGATCTCTATTTAGTGATTATATATTAGCTGAGGAAATTTTACCCCGTCCTCAATACAGGGAAGAATGCAGAAAAATGCTACATTTTGCTTTCCTTTCCCCAATTTTCTAAAAGAAGAATTAAAACACTCCCAAAAAAAAAAAAAAAAGGAAACATTTAGTTTAATTTTGGACAAAGCTTGTCAACTTGTCCTCAATTTGTAACTTCTGCCTTTCTTTGCCAACAAAAACTTTTCAAGTTAACATGAAATTTTCATTTTTAGAATATTTTAGGGAAGAAACCATTAATAATTTGCATAGATCCTCTACTGTACTGACCCTCTCTAAGATGTTGTGGAGATCTGTCTCCTCATACACCTCAGGGTGTATGTCTTCCAGAGCTCTTTGATGCCTGGAGATGAACCTTCCTTATGCATCATATCTTCAAATCCTCTATAAATGTGATAAATATAATTACATTAGACAGCCACCTTTGGCCACTGTTGTGCTGGAGATGAGCACAACACTTCAGAAATAGTTTATGGCAAGGGCAATGCTATCAAGAGACAACAAAAACGACAGTTATGCTCCTTGCTTCAATGAGTATTAAAAAATGGGAGTTCTGATACATTTTCCAACATGCTCCTCACTAGGGAGAACAGCTCTGTTCCAGGCACATTGATTTTAGCAGAATTGGAGAAAATAGATTAAAAATACAGGAAAGAGGTTTCAGGCCTAACTTTACATAAATTAATAGATTAACAACTGGAGTCAACACATCTTAGAGACCATTAGGAGAAATTTTTCCCTTTTTTACCCGTATTAATCAAAAAGTTTATTTTTAATGCAAACATTAATCCTTTTCTAAGAATTGCATTTACTACTATTTCCATCAAATTTCAAATTTCTAAGTCAGTTGATAATTCGAAGTGCAGCGTTTCTAAAAGATTTCCCACATGAGCTCTGACTTTGCAATTGTGATTTTTGTTGTTTAGGACGTATTTGCTTTTGCTGTCTAAGAAAAAAACTCCATTTCAACTCATATTCATTCCCACTGAGGACCAAGAAACAACATGGTATTTTGAGGGGCTAATTAAGAGATTGGTGGTGACATTTTAGCAAATCCAATTCCCTGCTGGGAAATATTAATTCTCTCTTTTGCAATTTTAGGGCAAGACCCAAAAAGCCAGGGAAACAAAGCCCTTTAAATATAGTTATTTTGAGGCACTTGGGTTTTTAACAGTTGATAAGTAAATACTGTGAACCAGAGACAATGACAAAAGGAAAACCTCTAACAAAACTCTAACCCTGGATCAAAACCGAGTTTGTCACCTGGTACCTGCCAACAGAAATAGGTGCCTACCCCATATTACCATGCAGGGCTGAATATCTCAAATCAAGTTCTTTTGCTTAGTGTGGATCAGGAGTCCTCATACAACAGAACAGCCATGTTTCCAGTTAAAATACTTTGTAGGAATTCCTCAGAAACCTTCCAAGCAACTGGACAAACATAAAAAATATCAATGGGGAAATGCCTGGAATCCTATTAAGTGACCCTGGAAAACTCCTTATTGAAAGAACATTTTACAAATGGACTTTCCCTTCAGCACTGTGAATGCCTTACTGAAAATAAATAAGAGTTGACAGATAAAGGAATTTAAAAGGTACACTTCTGGAATAACAAAATGTGCAAACAACAGAGAAAACGCTTAGTTAAATAAAAAAAATTTGTTTTAAAAAAGAAGACTACTTAATTTCCTGCTTCTTACATTTCAGCATAATCTCTGTATTCGACTTTCTCGGTTCTTTTCAGCAAACTACACTCGAAACGCCTCACCCTTGGTAAAAGCAGCCAGCCCCTCACAGCCTCATACCTCCAGCGGCCGTGGTGATGCAATCACACGGGCAGTGACCTTTTCAGCTCAAATCGAGCGTGTCTTGGCAGGGCAACGCTGGATTCTTCTCTCAGCTGCTCTTTGCTGTTCTCTGCCCCCCACTGGGACAAAATCACCGTCTTATTTTCAGCGTTCCGGCCGAAGTGAATCGGATACAACACCCTGTCTGTGGGTGATTTCGCCCTGACGCGGAGCTAATTCCGATAATCATCCGAACAAGCCACCATTTAGCAGGTTTCTGGACCGTGCTTTCCTAAGGGTCTAGTGCACACAGTAGCACACCACTTATAATTAATATTCTGATTAGTATTAATTAAAAATTAACGAGGAAAGTGAACCAGCGGCAGGGACGAGGAGGCAGGGCAGAGCAGCAGGATAGCCCGGGACAACCCAGGGCACGGCCGCCCCTCAGCCGCCCTGAGGCGCCTCCGTGTTGGAAATGACGAATTATATAACTTAGAACCGGTGAACATTAATTTGATAAAAATGTACAAATAGGTGCGAAAGTTTTTTTATCAGCTTCTGTGTGGAGGCCGAAATTTTGTCGGGCACCCACAGAAGGATCGCGGCCAAGGATAAAGTAACGCCCGACTCGCTGACACGCCAACGAGGGTTTATTAAAAGACGACGTCACGGGGTTTATTTTTCCCG